>KN484020.1:17528-31929 GCA_000787095.1 Periophthalmodon schlosseri
TGAACAAAAAGCAGTGGGAGTTTATATGGGAGGACTCTGTGAAGATGGGAGAGAAGAGTAGCGCCATAGGAAGCCGGCAAGTTTGGGAGTCTGGATGTATTGATTAGATCTGGACTTTTGTGAGATGGAACATAACACAGAAACTTCAACCACATGATATCAGTAAAGAAACTAATAATTATGTTTGTGACTCTGGTGGGCAGAAGACATATGCTTATATTTGAATGTGTTAGTTGATGTTTAAAGCCACACTATGTATTCTTTTACAAAAAAGACACAAAAGGACAGAAATATTACACTTTACCTTTACCCTTCATAGCATAGGTTTGCTCTGTATGCAGAATTTTATAATCTGTTTGAAAGCATGTTTTTTGTTTTATTTCTAAATCTTGTGTTGAATACTGTGTGTCTCAAACATTGTTTCTCAGTTAGAATGCTACACGTGCTTATTTTAAGATGTCCTCCCTGCCACCTGTTACTTCTGTGACAAGAGGTTTTGCAGTCCATCTTTTTAGTGACTGCAAGCATTCTTTCAGTGACATATTCTACCTTCTGGCAACAGTTAACGGTCTTACCCATTATGACCTTCTATGGCAGTATGTAAAATTAGTTTAAGTCCTTATAGGACCAGCCTTCTATAGATAGTACCTTTCTTGGGGTATAAGTACAGGAGGCTCCTCTGTAACACATGCGCCTGCTGTCTGTTACCTTCATTCATCTGATCAGATAAACTTTCATCTCTCTACCAGGTCTGCAATCACTTCCTTCACAATTACACTGTTCGAAGGAATATAAATGTAGGACATGAATACATTTCACTAAGGCCAAATTGTGAAGGCAAGTCATAGTTCAGAGCGTCATCAAAACAGCAGATTGATATCTCCCAAAAGTGGTTCATTGAAAGTGCAACACTGAAAACACATTAGCATATACAACTGCATACACATAAAGCAGCTAATATTGCCAACATATAAAGCAGGTGGTTAAGCCATGCCTCATTGGTGAATACAGAACACAGATGTTACTCAATGGGGCATTATTTACCAGATCTGTGCACTATGTCTTCACCATAAAATTGAACTACAAGCAGTGGAGTTAATAAGGTAGTACAGTTGGGAGGAGCTCAACACACAGGGAGGGGAAGTGTGCGAAGTGTGGCAGACTAGCTTACCCCGGGGCCTACTTTACTCACCCCCTCCCCAGAGAAGCAATTAACAAAGAAATTATGGCAGAACAATTCACCCAAAGGCGCTGCTGCATCTCATGTCGGCTAAGAGCGCTAATCACTTTTTCCATTACTGTACAGACAGAGCAGCGAGCAGGCCGTAGAGGAGGAGATGGGAGGAGACAAGGAACACGGCGCCGCCACGGTCTGGCCTGCCAAGTATTTATAGTCCTGACATACACACTTAATGAATTAGCACTTCCTTCAAATGTCATCTCTGTTAGCGCGCTGCAGTGGTGAGGAGCCGTTTAGTCAGGCCTTTTGGCTGCTAAAAACACTGGATCTGGGCCGTATCTATGGGCACCGGCAGCTAGGGTCTTATGTAATGAGTATTTTGTAACATATTCTACATAATTTTTATTTTTAGACGTAGCTGACAAACGTATTCCTCACTCTTCCAAATAAGTGAAACAGTGAAGCAGATACTTAGTGAGAGGCGAGCAGTGTGGGATTTTGTTTTGAAATTTATCTCTATTGGTGTCTCTGTTGTCTGTGTAATCTGATTGTCCTTAACCATAAGTAAAGTAATGGAAGACATAACAAGGTACTGCACATTTAATTTGCCCAATGAACAGGAGTAATACATCAAAACCGTGGGTGGGGTTTTAAACAGTTTTGCCTGGTTTTACCTTGAGCCACACAATGTGCAAATCTGACAGAGACAAATTAACTTACAAAGGGCCCAAATGTGTATTGTGTAATAAAAAGGCAATTTCATTACTATCCTCCTCAGCCTACGGACATCAAGCATGGCTGCAGATTCAATCGTTTTTGAAGCAACGTGCAGCTGGACTTAGCCCACATCAGGAATAATGTTGCTAATCACCATGGTAATCTGGATTTTATGTTGAAATGTAGACAACACATTTCCCCAACGGGGACGATAACTGTTGTAATATTGCAAATGTGACTATCAACCATGCTGGCATATTAGGTGAATAAGTAAAGTCAACCAACACAGTGTGTTTTTTTTTTTTTAATTACAGTAATGCCATTTAAAGGTGCACTATGTAACTTTTCTGGTGGAGAGTGTGCCAAACTTCTGTCCATAGAGATGTTTCTGCTATGCCCTGAGTTTTTCACAGTGTGGAATTAAACTATCTCCTGGCTAAGTTGGAGAGTTACATTAAGAAAGCATGTTTTTCAAGATGTTTTTGAGCAGTAAACACACATATAATGAAATAAATGCAAGATAGATCATTTAAACTGCTATACTGTAAAGCATTCAGGCAAACAAATGACATCTCCAAGGAGACAATTACGTGGTGGACACTCATAATCACATAGCATACTTGTAAGAACATTAACAATTAGCTGTGTATACCTGCTCCCTAAATAGCTTTTTTGCCAATTTGTGGTCACAGCAAGGAACCCATGACGTTATACAGACCTATGCAGTCAACACAGCACAAAACTAAACATGTCATTTTCTGTGTTAACACATGGTTAACCATGGCTCCAGTCTTACCCGTGGTGACGCTGATTGAGAGCTTTCAGGTCTGGGCTCCGTGCTGTTTATTGAACTACATGTTCGTTAGCCCCATTTGTGCTACAGTGGTCACACCTTTTCTGTTCTGCCATTTTCATTTCATGGGTGACAAGCAACAGATCGACATATCCACAACATGAAGAGAGAAACAAAATGTCTTAATGGGGGAAAAAATAAGACAATAGTTAACTAAAACTGAAGGGAAAGAAAGGTCGTACATGCTTACTGTGAGTGATAGAAACAATATATTAGAAGGAATAAAGATCAGAAGTAAATTTGCTAGTGTAGGCCTACTGGATATGTCAGAATATACATTTAAATGAAGCGCTGCATATCTAATTTCACTTGACAACCACAAGAGGCCAGTATAGGAACATACTTTTGGTCATGTACCTTAATAATCTGGGTTACTAGAGACAGCTTTTACCCTTACCTAGAGAAACCCTGAACAAGAGAACTCAATCCCACATTGTGGCACTTGTTTGTCTCTATGGAGATGTTATTGCTTTGCCTGGCATGATCTACAGTATGGATTAAACCTAACTATCTCCATGGAGACAAGCAGATAACACCATCAGGCCAAGTTACAGGAACATTCTACACAAAGCAATGTCTCCCAATGCAAGCAGGTGGTGTACCCTCCTCTAGAAAAGTAGCATAGTGTAGCTTTAATAAAGTGGACATAGCCTTCCTATAATACAAAAATATGATTATGCAAAAACAACAACAGTCTCAGCCTCCATGTCAGATTAACAGCCAACTTTACTTCCCTCTCCTCGGCGAAAAGCTTTCCAGTGAAACCAATCAAAGCTCGCACTCGTACACTAAACAGGGCTCTATAAATAAAATGGATCTAATTTAGGCACCGGAGTGTAAGAAGCTGTGTGCTGCTCATGAACTCGGTTACACCTCGCCGCAAGAAACAAACAAATAAGCAAAAGTTACAATGAAGCTCGCCCACTGTGCACATCGGGGAGCTGTACTCAGATCGGATTAAGAAGTCTTCGATCTGGAGAGGGGAGGCAACAATAGGAGAAGCCACACACGCATTTGGACTGTTTTAATATGTTTGATTTGCCTAATGACTCTAAGCACTCAACCTAACAGAGGCGACGGTATGAAGTGGAAAATTATTTCAAAAAAGGAAACAGCTGAACATAATTACTTAACAGCAGCATATCCATGGCAACGGTTACTCAATGCCATAGCAATTAAGCAATTTCAATCAAAATATGATATGTTTTGAATAGGCAACAGTCCTCATAAAAACCTTCAAATCAAGAATCTTTGCCTGAAAACTCATGAATACCTGAGTTTCGTAATTGCTGAATACCTATAGCAATTTCAACCCCACAACATTAGTTTGGAGGTGATGAAAATTTGATTTAACAATTTATATTAGAAATATTCCATCTTTTGAAAGGTGGAAAGTCCTCAAAATGGCATCATGTGACTGAACCTATGAAAATAGTGTCAGTTTCTTATGGTTAAGACGCACCTTATTGTCCCCAAAGACAAAGATAATGTTCAGAATATGTACACTGAGATCATTTTTGTTAATATACACAACTGTATTTCTCATTAGCAGATACCTACTACCTTAGTACTACTGATGGGTTTCTGTTGACATCACAACATTCTATTGGCCAATAAGTAGTAATACAGATGGGAGGCCGCTAAAATGAATATTGTTAAAATATTGATTTCTGTTGTAATACAAGAAGTGAATGGTTCTAGTCACTAACAGAAATAATCAGGTCAAACAAGTTACAAATAGGAAAAACTATCTCTTGCCCCCGGACGTCATCACATTCTTGAATCTGCAAAGCACCAATTGTGCCAGGAATAAGGGATAAAAAATACATACATACAAACACTGTGATTTTTCCTTTTCTCACAGATTATTCCTATTTTACACACACGACTACACACAACCCCCCAACATCATATAATTTAAATTTACCAAATATTCCACTTAAATGATTCTACCACAGAGGAACTAATTTGACCATGTTATGATTCCAACAGGACTAGTGGCTTTTCCCACAGCAGTGCAGAACCAGCGCATTTGCTCAGTCTGTATGTGTATGGAGTGTTTACCAGCAGATCTAGCTCTCGGGAGGCTGCTGGAGTGTGAAATGGGGACGGCTGTGAAAGATGCAAATGGACTTGCTTTGGTAAATCACTGCTTAAAGATATACCCTATGTCCACATACACTTCCACACTACATGGGGATTTAATATTGTTTGGTTGTGCATCTCCAGTTTTATTATAATGCGTGTTGTGCTGTGTAGTCAACTAGTGCTGCCACAAAAAGAAATGCTGTGGACTTTTTGAAAACAAGCCATCATCTTGCCTTCCTTTTTTGCATAGAATTCAGCAATCCCGTGGACACATTATGCCAAATTACATCTGAAGAGATTTCTCAAACACTTACTTTCACGTTGCCTCCAAAACGTGCTGGCCCATTTGATTTTTGTATTCCCAAACTCAGCTCCCCCCTGAGCACAACTCTCTGGAAACCTTCGAACGCAATCCTATTGTAAATGTGCACGTCTTCTCTGGGCCTAATTTAAGCTTTAGCTGGGGAAGGGCCAGTTAAAGCTCCTGTTTCTAAAACACAGTGTGTTGATTGAAGCGGCCATTTTCAAATAAGAACGGAGAACAGTTTACCGCCTCCGCCTTGTCCATCCATCCTCGTTATAAAAACCCCCTTTAGCTGCGGGGCGTCCCATGGCCAGACACTGCACTGCTCCTGTAAGCGGCTGTATTAAGACTGACTCTTCAATCCCACACGATCGATGGCGTCGCTTACACACAGGCACAGCGCTGATTACACCGGCCTCAATTTGCAGCGTTGTTGTGGAAGTGCAGTCGGACGGAGCAGGGGGTGCCCGAGGAGGTGCTGCCTGCAGGGCTCCGGCTGCTGTGAGGGAGAAAGAGCTCCCTGTCGGCATGGCAACTTGGCAGCTTACAACTTAATTACACACAGAATTATGGTTGGGTTTTGGAAATTATTTTCACATTTGACAAAGAACATTTCATACGGAGCTACAAACTCAGATACACTGACAATTTAATTAATATATTGCACTTGGGCATTTAACGATGCATTGTATATTTGGACAATTAGGTCAACTTTTAAATGATCCAGAATACACACTTCTTCAGTACTTTACGAAGATGTGAGTCTGGTCACTGGCGAATCTTCCCGTTTTCAAATGGAAGTAACTGACAGGTGGATTAGCCAATTGGGGACATGCATGGTCCATCCATATCGGAAAAAAATAAAGGAAAAAAAAATCACAGGGGGCTGAAAATCATCACATATATTAAAAAAAAAATCATTCTGGATTAGCCAGGGAAATATTGAGGCCAATTTTATACTGTTTATTATGATTTATCATAAACTTGCTTACCACAAGACCATTGAGATGAACTACTAACTATTGCGTTAAATAATAATAATAATGTCTTACACTTGTAATGTGCTTTACAGGCTTGTTAAAGCCTCTCAAAGCGCTACACTGTATTCATTATTCATTCACTGCACACTCTGTGATGGTAAGCTGCTATTGCAGCCACAGCTGCCCTGGGGCAGACTGACAGAAGTGAGGTTGCCAATCTGTGCCATTGGCCCCTCCAACCACCAATCATTAACACACACATAACACTTTCATACTAAGCAATGTGGGCAAAGTGTCTTGCCCAAGGACACAACGACAGAACTTGGTCTGAGTGGGAATCGATCCTCTGACCTTTGGGTTGGAGGACCACTGCTCTAACCACTGAGCCACTGTCGGCCCAAATCATTCAATCTTCCACATATTGTTATGACTATCCGTATCAATATTGGACACTTTCAGTGCATTTGTACATGAACTTACAATTGACACCGCATGTAATGTTTACTATTAACATATGAAAGCTCAAGCCCACGGAGGAAAGAAGAAATAGGTAAAATATCTCAGTAAAGCTGTTCTTTTAACAACGCACAATTTACTTGTGCAGGTCACGCTTGCAGACAAACTATTAACTGCTGTCACACATTTGTTTTAAGAAAAATCAAACCCAGTCTGGTGGAAAATATCACTCTAAATGTGTCCCTGTGATTCCTGCCTCAAAAGGCAGAAGCGATGGGGTAAGTTGGAGACAAAAGAGAATCACTTGAGTGCACTTTTTATGTCGGATTACAGAGCAAAAACTTCAACAAAGGAAGCAGGCACAATGTGAGTCATTCTGTGCACGCCTGACATGCCTTTGTGAGAGACATGGAAAACGTGAGCAGGGAGAAAAACATATTAAAATGAGCCTGTTATGCTACCTTGCATTGTACAGTGTGGACTTCTTGTATGCTGTTGTAAACAAATAATAACAGGAGAGGGGAAAGGACTCAACAGACGCTAGAACTGGACTGTTTTTGTGCTTTCTATTCACCATCATTAATTAATCACCCAGAACAAAACAACAGCAGGTCTATAGGACTGAGCCTGCTATGGTTAGACTAAACTTCTATTAGACACTGTGTTTTTAGGACAAGCAAAGTTCTGCACATTGCCCACAACCTAGGGCTAAAATCAGGTTAACCTAAACTTAAGTGCACTCTTAAGACAACAAAATTAGTACAGGGTTTTTAGAGAGCTATCAACAAAGATATTGAAAAAAAATTAGGCATACACCGTAGACTGTATAAATAAATGAGTTAACCCGCTAACCGTCACATTCTAAATAGGAAGTGAACATGGGCACGCTTCCGGCGCCATTGATTCTGGCTCCAGTTCACTTTCTATTGATAAACTGTCACCCCGCTCTCCGTAACTGCTGCTGTCAGGCTCGTCATTTTGGTCTTAAAATGGTTGTATTCACTTGCTCTACATGATCCTGGTATTTTTGTTTTGCTATTATGTCTGTAAATCAAAATATGAACATTAATAACAGACAAATCAGGCGCCTTCTTTTCCAGAGGTCACTCCCGCTAACGTTAGCAACAGGTTTGATTGACAGCATTGCTAAGCGCCTGCTCCCTGCTAAACCAGTGGTGTGGGCGGGAAGGGGTGTTACCTTCAACAGCCCCGCTTTGGATTGGCTCTTTGGTTGCTATGATACTCGCTGTCGGAAGTCCAAATATGGACCTCGGTTCCAAATTCATGGGTGACTTCACACTCCCTTAGTCCACTTCTTTATACAGTCTGTGGCATACACATATATTCTTATCCTTCAGTGGTAAAGTAAATGGATTATAAGATAGAAATATGCAGCCAGCACTGACCAGTAATCTAAGATCCCAACTGGAACAGGGCTAAAACGATCTTAAATAAAGTGAACTTAACAGGACATGAACTGCAATTATGGAGTTCCCCAACAGCGTCAGACCATCTAACCTATTGTCTTACCTTTCATTCTATGGGCTCACCCCCCTCCATTCACTCACGCTGTCTCTTAGTCTTGGTCCATCTTCATCAACCACCTTAATGAGTTCCACTGGAGCTCATTTGAGGCGGTGATTAGATGTGTGCTAATAAATGATGCGTGTTCTCTGCGGGACGCCATGTTGGTGTGGGCCAACAGTCAGCGGGGGGCATGGGGTCTCACTGCGCGGCTGTTGTTGTTAGCTTAGAAAATGCAAATATCTATATGGTGATCAGTGTCGGATAAGGCCAGTGAATACAAAGAGGGAATGGATGATATGGAAAACGAATTAATATCTGCAAAAGGTGTAATGAGGTGTGATAGTGCAGTAGAAATTTTTGAATATGTGAAAGAAAATATTAAATGTGGCTCATTGACTATAAGAAATCTTAAGTGCAGCAGTAATTAGTATAGTTTGAATGTGTTTGAATGAGAGTAAATACCAGGAAAATGCAAGCAAAATATTGACTGCAGAATGAAAATATATCAATTTGAATGTGCCCTGTAAAATAAATATTAAAGGTCCTATATTACACAAATTTGACTCTCATGAGCTTTTAGCCATGTTATAATGCTGTTACCTCATCAATAACATACCCAGAGCTGTGTTTTGCTTCATTCACAAATGTTTGAGTAATGCAGCATGATTAGTCTGTCTACATCTCCAAAGCTCAAAAAGCTCAGTTCCACCTTGTGATATCACGAAGCGGTAGTTCTCAAGTTAACAGCTGCCTTTTACCTTTTGTTTAGTAGAGATTGGCTGAAATTATCCAAATGATTGTAGTTAAGGTGTATGGGGTTTAAAAACACTGTGGAGCACTTCCTGTATTACCACATGACATCACAAGTTGGACCAGAGTGTTTTCTGTTTGGGAGAAGAGCTTACTTATGCAGGATTTGTGTGTTTAAAAATGTGTGAATGAAACAAAACAAAACTCCAGATATGTTTTTGATGAGGAATAGCGTAATATGGGCCCTTTAAAGAGGTCATCTGAAAAATTACCTGTAAAAGTGGTAGAACAATGAACCCGCTATTAGCTGTGAAAATTAGCATGATGGATTTATGGAGTGTGTAATATGACCTTGATGGGTCATTGGGATTGTGCTAATGTCTCCCTTGACAACTGGGTAAATTACCTTCATTTGTCACTGACCAATAAGAGAAAAGATTAGATCAAAATATATTTATTCCCACTGCAACAGCAAAGGGGGTACCGCACACTTGGTTAATAAAAACGAATTTGAATTTTATATTAGTATAGAATCTTGGCTGCTTCATTGTGAGGCAGCCAGAGACAATGTGGGTTACACTGTTGAGTTAGATAGGACTGCATCGGTAAAAGACTCAAAATAAACAACATTATCGCAATATCTAATGCTGTCCTCTGATCCGAAGGTTGGTAGTTCGAATCCCGCTCTCGACATAAACATCATTGGTAGAGCAGTCAGATCCACTTAACTCATCTCGCACCCACTGTCTTCGTATGTGTGTTCCTTCATGTAAAGCGCTTTGAGTGCTTTGAAGGTGGAAAAGCTCTACAAAAACGTGACCATTTACCAAGATATTTTGAGCCAAACCATCCATCTGTGTATAAACACAAACATAATATAACTAAAGCAGGCTTACATTAACTCATCAATATGGCTACTTGGTATAGGTTTCTGTGAACAATAAGGTCAATTCATTGAGCTTCTGGTTCTTGCTTTGCCATGGGGTTAAAAGAACATTTCCTGGGAACACAGAAAAGGATTGTCTACAAAGTCAAACACAGAAACGCTGCAGACTTTCAGCATCAGCCAAATACTCCATATGCTGCTTATTTTGCTCTTTCAAACAAGCTACAGGAAGCACAAACAAAGCAAATCTGGTTCCTCCAAATCCTAAAGTCACTCCAATAGATGTCATTATAGTGAGAGGGGACGCCGAAGCTTCGGGCTGAGACCCACTTTTTATTTAAACATCAAAGCAAGCCGAAAGAGAGGGAACGACAAGCACGCACACACCGTGAATACCCCACCGAGAGGTTCAATCCACCATACCTGACTCTACTCCACAATACTTACTTAGCATATAATACACTGCACACAAAAGTCAAAAAGACAGTCGGCTCGCGGCGCACTTCTGCTGCTGTGAAGCGCGTAGAGAGAAGAGATTTCAAATACCTCCACAGGCCCAAAGAATCAAAGAAAGTGAGCCGACAGATGCACATGTAGAAGTTTGGACACTGCCATAGATGGACAATAGTACATACAATGGTCTTCTAGTTGGATTTTGGTACAAAACATAAAATTAATAGGATTTTGGTGGATAAAATTCACATAAATCAAATCCAAGGTGCTACTTTCTGTGTAAAATTTGCAGTGTTATGGAGGCTTTATGGAAGTCTATCTCGATACAAAGGAGTGTCTTATATTTGCAATGGTGGAACGCAACAAAGTAAAAGTAGTAAAGTATTGTACTAAAGTATACATTTTAGGCATCTGTATTTTAAAGTGGATACTTTTTACTTGTACTTCACTACATTTAAGAGCAGGTATCTGTACTTTTTACTCCACATTTTTAAACTGGACTGAAAAGTATTTTTTTTATAATTGTTTGAGATCTGCTAAAAAGTCTGAGAGATTTATTTTTAACACATTTGTAGTATGAGCAAACAAAAATATACAAATAAAAACAGTTGGAAAGCTGTTTCTGTTGAACAAAAGTCAGCACAAATCTTTATCAAAATCACTACATTTGAAGCTTATTAGACCTCAAAATCTGCGCAAAATACCTTTACTTTTTACTCTTTAAGTACATTTTTAACGCGTACTTGAATACATTTACTTAAGTAGATTTTTACATGTGATACTTTTACTTTTACTTGAGTTTTTTTTTTTCTTTTTTTTTTTTTGCTCCAGTATCTGTACTTTTACTTAAGTGACAAAATTGAGTACTTCTTGCACCACTGGATTATGTCTCCAAGTAATAGTATAGTACAGTATAATAGTAAAAATGTAAATCACTGCTTGACTGTGGACTATTTTAAACTGTTGAAAAGGCCGAAGACAAAAAACTATATTTATTCCATTTGAAAGAAATTGCATGCTGGCTGAGACCAGAAAAACACAGCTTGTAATGATTTATATTTAAAAAAAAAAAAAAAAAGTGTTTTAAAAATGCAATTTAGTGTAACCGAATAAAGCGGCAACTAGATAAGCATTTTATGAGTTTCCTTTGGAGTTGAAAGAGCCACTTGAGCTGCCAGTGTCACTGAAAAAGACTTGGTTTGAGGGGAAATAAATTAATAACAAATATCTCACAGTGTTTATTAGCCCAGATTCATAACACTACCACTTCCACTAGCCACAAACATTCGTCATGGCGATAAGCATACTGTATTCACACACGCAGAGCTATTATCAATATTTAATACCCCCACAGCTGGCAGCCAGGACTAATGCAACTCCGCGGGCAGCTAGGATCTTTCCCCCATGTTTATTCCAATAAGATGGCGATTTTTATTTGCTTTTTATCTGCGTGTATTATTTTGCGCGACGGAAATGACAGAAAATTATTAAAGATGGCAATATGAAATATGTGTGTGTGTGTGTGTGTATCCGCGGCAACAGAGGATCTCATAGGCCCACGCTCCAGAGCCACCCATCGGCAGCCAATATAAATTTAATGATGTGGTACAGTAAGATCTGAGACTGTGTGCATATATTGTTACTGTGTAAAAGTGCAGTGGATTCTTGTTTGATAAAATGTGATATGAAATGCAAAAAAGACACAAATTCTATTCTCGTATGAATAGGGATGTCACAAAATGAAATTATTGTGAGAAGAAACAGCACCGTGTTATGATTATTCACGATTATTGACACTAGTACCACACAACACTGAAATCCGTAAAGCGCATTAGACAGATTCATATGTTTTTCTAATTATTTCTTGGTTTGGTGTGATAGTACCCGAGATGAATTTTCATCATATTTTGACACCAGTTTAGTGACAGTTTGTGAAGAAAAGTACAAAAAGTTGGAAAATACAGGAAGTAGTGTGAGTTCTAAAACAGAATCTCTCTATCTATGTCATCAACTGTCATGGGAAATGGTAAACAGTCGCATTTTTATATAGCGCTTTTCCATCAAGGAACCACTCACCCATTCACACACCAGTGTATGCAGACACTGGGGGAGAGGGGGTGAAGTGTCATGCCCAAGGCACAATCGCAGCATTCATCTGTGGGACCTGGAATTGCACCGCCAACTTGTGGGTCAATGGATCTGACAGCTCAACTAGTGATGTTTATGTCAAGAGCGGGATTTAAACCGCCAACCTTCGGATCAGCGGACAAACACTCTGAGCACACAGCTGAGCTACTGTCGTCATCAATTCCACCCAAATGCAGGGACAGTTTACGCACAAGGAAGGCATTTCTCAGTTTAAACATTGATTTAAACTAAATAAAGGTACTGACATTTATTTTTATTTGTCATATCATAACTGTTGTGTAATTTGGCCTTTGGTAACACGACGGTTGCTAGGTAACATACCTCTGTCATATCTGCTGCCCATATCCAACCAGGAAGTAAAATTATAACCTTCACCAAAATTACAAATCAATAAAAGACTAAGATAACATTAATGTGATACAAACAGGCAGCTAAAACCACTTTAAATTATGTTTTAGTTGGATTTAGAATATGGATTGAATTGACTTACTTTTGTTTGTAAAATGTTCATTATTATTAGAATTACACGGTTCTGTCTGAAGTGTTTTGTCAAAAATGAGTTACTGTCACGTGGAGGTTATCAAAATAAGACCCAAAATGCAAAACTACTAAATAATAATACTTTAATCAAACAAAATAGCACCGGGGAAGAAAAATCAGAAACTTTCAAAATAGTCCAAACTCAAAGCTCAAGGAATCACAAAAATGACGATGCACCAACGAAATATACCAGGAAACAAAGAACAGGTGAAACACATTAGGGTGAGGCAGGCAATCAACAGACAGCACCACAGTTTCTTTCTGTGTATGTAGCCTACTTTTTTTACTTTTCAGAATGTTGCTTTTATATGAAATACAAGATAATAATAATAATCCCAAATAACAACAACAGGAATACAATGCCAGCACACAATGTTACCAGCATTTAAAGTTGATAACACCTCAATTAACATCCCACCTTACCTTTGTCTCCTCTCTCTGCATGCTCTGCCTCGCCTCCTCTCTGCCGCATTTACAAAGTCCCCACAGAAGTCTTTGATAATGATTGGCCGACTGGGGCACAGTGATTCATTGTCACTCTGCACTTTTCCACCAAAACTAAAAGTCAAACCTTTGTAGTTCTCTCAGTGCCAGGTGCACCCCCCCTCCGATTGCCTTTGTGCGCTTTCTGGCAGCTCTCCATTGACTTTAAGGTGAAAAATGACAATTTGTGAGGAGGACGGGAAGGCAATGGGTGTTTGAAGGATATTACTGCAGTTTTCTAGCCCACAATCACCCTGACACTGCAATCCATTAAAAGGTCCACTATGTAACTTTTCTGGTGAAATGCTGGTCTCCATGGAGATGTTGTTGGTTTGCCTTCATGGATATATTTGTTATTTTCAGATTTGTGAATGCGATGATGTCATACTCTGAGATGGGGGGTCAAGAGCCAGATTTCCCTGTTGATACCATTGTACTTTACAAAAATATCCAAAATGTAAATGCACAAATGTTGGACCTGATCATTTCTATTGGTGATTAGACCCAAGAACTCCCTGTGTGTAATATGTATTTTAACAATATTCATTTTAGCTCTCCCCCATGTCTATTAAATATGATTAGACTATAGAATGTTGTGATGTCATCTGAAACCCAGCAATAGATTTGCCTGGATTATCTAAAGAATGTAAATAAACTTTTCTATCACTATGGAGACAAGCAGGTTATAAGTCACATCTATGGAGAGGTGACTCCACTCACTCTACAAAGGCATGTTTTTCAAGATACAAGATAAATACATTCAATTTTATACTGTGAAACATTCAAGGCAAAGCAATAACATCGCCATGGAGACAAGCATGTGGCCGACCTTGGTGCATCTTTAAATTGTGCATTATATGATATAATTCTATGCAAATTTAAGCAACAGCAGAAAATATTTAGCCAAGTAGTGTCAGTAGTGGTATCGGTCGTGGCAGCTGAGGTACAGGGGTGAAACTCTGTTTGGTCCAGGGGAGATGATGAATGGAAATTAAATTTCCAGGGGTCGTGACATATTATTATTATTATTATTATT
>JACM01066352.1:0-12246 GCA_000787095.1 Periophthalmodon schlosseri
ACACAGACACTAAACAAAGATTAAAATTACGAGAACAAACACGGCGAAGGAGCTTAAAGATAAACACTAAAATCATTAAGAGGATGGGAGGGGTCTTTTAAAATGGCCGCTGCTCGTCTCTGTACCTGCCCCGAGTCAAAAGAAGCAGCATCTTTATTTTAGCAGCTGTTTTAAAAGTGATAAAACGTGTTTCGTCTTGTCCCTTTAAACAAAAAATACCAGAGAGATGCTAAAGAGACTGAAGTTTAACAGTTTGAAAATGTGTGTTTCTGCTATAAATGGATCATTATTTATTTTATTACTTTGGAGCTCATGTTTTTGTGACTTTAGGGGTAATGCCACATGTAGTGAAGAGCTAAAAATAAATGGATCCACATTAAATTCATTTTTTATTCATTAAAATTTGTTTTTCTAGGATTAAAATGGTAAATGGTCAAACTTTTATACAGCATTTTTCCAACTTCTAGGCACTTAAAGCACTTTACATCAAGGAACCGCTCACCCATTCACACACACATGCACGTATAGTGGCTGGGGTAAGTGTCTTGCTCAAGGACACAATGACAGCGTTCATCTGTGGGGGCTGGAATCGCACCGCTGACCTGTGGATCAGTGGATCTGACCGTTCAACCAATGACGTTTATGTCGAGAGCGGGATTCGAAGGCGATGTCGCCCCAATTTAACAAAAAAAAATAAATTTATCTTGGTTGAACTTCACAGTAGAAAGCGCCAAGTTGCTGTAAGTGTTGTGTTTATCCTGGAAACGGGGTAGGAAGCCGACACGACTGGTACTGATAGTGGTGTGGTTGGAATAACAGCAGTTTTCCTCGATAATGGACCTAAAATTAGTCAAATAAATTCTCGTGTTCGGCTTCAAGTCTTTGGTTTTGAACATTTCCTGTAAAAATAGAATCTAATTTAAACAGAGATGCACTGAACCAGCTTTTTCCGTTCTGATTCTGACGCCGATCCAAAGTTGCACTGCGTAACGTTTCTGGCGGAGGGTCTGCCACCTGCTTGTCGCCATGGAGATATTATCGCTTTACCCGGTACAGTATGTTCCACAGTATGGCATTAAACTTCTATCAATACGGAGACAAGCAGGTGACTCCACCGGGCCGAGTTACTGGTCAGATCTGCAGTGAGGCAACATCAAAGTCAGACTGTCTGTTTTTGAGCAATAAAACAGAACAGCGCCCCCTGCCTGTCGGATCCTCTCAGTCTTTAACGCAGTTTAAGACCAGACACCTCTTCTCCCTGGTATTTAACACTAGCTACACAGATTATACATGTGTTTTATGTGTCGTGGATCTGTATGTTTGTTTTGTGAAGCACTTTGGTTCAGCTCTAGTTGTTTTAAATGTGCCGTAGAAATAAACTTGAACTGAAGTGAACTATTACTTATCATTTAAAGTAACTCCAGAACAACTTTGAAAACTGTTACGAGGTGTTTTGGTTTCATTACACCAATCTATAGACCAAAATGGTTCATCGATGGCACCGATATCGTACCCATCAAACTTGTCGTCGTGGTCTTACCTGGCCGTAGCACCATGCGCATTTTCTGGGGTCGTATTTGAGTGACGGTGCTTCCAGAGGCTTTGTCACTGAGCGCGGCGTCCTGCAGGATCTGCGCTGAGCTCAGGGGGAACTCCACCGACTCAGAGCGACAGCCCAGCTTCAGCAGGTTGGTCTTCAGGTCACAGCGAGAAGCACTGGAGCCTCCTTTTCCAAAGTCCTACAACAACAAAACAAGGTGTTAGGTAATTGTACTTTACTTAAGTACATTTTACAGTGTGTACTTTTTACATTTGAGAGCAGTATCTGTACTTTCTGCTCCACTACATTTTTGAACTGGACTGAAAAGTAAAAGTATTTTTTATTATTGTGTGAGACCTGCTGAAAAGGCTGAGGGTTTATTTAAAATGTTTTGTTCATAATTTGAACAAAACAAAAATATAAAAATAAAAACAGAAAAAAACGATCAATTCAATTGTTTCTGTTGAACAAAATTCAGCTCAAATCTTTATCAAAATCACCACATTTGAAGCTTTATAAGACTCAGAATCTGTGAGAAATACTTTCACTTTTTACTCTTTAAGTACATTTTTAAACAGAATACTTCACTTTTTACTCTTTAAGTACATTTTTAAACAGGTACTTTAATACTTTTACCTAAGTTGATTTTTTCATGTGATACTTTTACTTTTACTTGAGTATTTTTTTGCTCCGGTATCTGTACTTTTCTGAAGTACTTCTTCCACCACTCGCAGCTTTTACAAAATGACTTTTTGTGTGAAACAATATTCACTCCTGCACAAGTATGAAGTTGGTTCTCGGGCTGTGCCTCGGTCTGAACCAGGTCTAAACTAGTCTTAAATATTAAACTGAAGCTCTGTGAGTTTCTGTGAAAAAACATGAACAGGCCATAGAGACGAGAGGAATGACTTTTCTGTCCCAACACGTCTGACTCCACAGATCAGCTGTCGTCACGGTTACCTCCTGCGAGCACCAGGCGCAGCTCGGATCCACGGCCAGGCACTGACGGCAAGTGGTCACCCCCCGAGACGTGCAGACGTTTGACCCTGGAATCAGACAAAAATCAGACAAAAAATCAGACAGAAAAAATCAGACAAAAAAATCAGACAGAAAAAAATCAGACAAAAAATCAGACAAAAAATCAGACAAAAAATCAGACAAAAAATCAGACAAAAAATCAGACAAAAAATCAGACAAAAAATCAGACAAAAAATCAGACAAAAAATCAGACAAAAAATCAGACAAAAAATCAGACAAAAAATCAGACAAAAAATCAGACAAAAAATCAGACAAAAAATCAGACAAAAAATCAGACAAAAAATCAGACAAAAAATCAGACAAAAAATCAGACAAAAAATCAGACAAAAAATCAGACAAAAAATCAGACAAAAAATCAGACAAAAAATCAGACAAAAAATCTGACAAAAAATCTGACAAAAAATCTGACAAAAAATCAGACAAAACGCAGTAATAATAATGTAACTCATTTCAGTTGATACTCTGCAGCCATCAACATTCCCTGGGGGTGTGATGCTAACTGTAGGCACTGCTCTGTCTGAAGCTCTCTTAGACTTTAATCTGAGCTTTATTTTAACACAATCTGACCATAAAGGACTGCCTTACCTGGAACTTCAACAGGTGAGCTGATTTGTGCTGTTAAAACTACAGCCACAAGCTAGCTAGCATTAGCCAACAGTTTTTCAGTTAGTCACTCTCACCTTTTTTGTTGAAAAACACCTAAATGTGACCATTAATGCTTGTTTTGATCACAGATTCCTGAAAATGTATAGTTTAAATCAATTTTCAAATTTTTCAGGAGTTTTCAGACCACCTAAAGGTTATCAGGTTGTGTTTGCTAAGGTGTTTTAAATCACTTTGTATTTTTTCTTGAGTTTTCAGGCTATATTAAAACTTTGACTGTGTTTGCTAATGTGCGCATTATGTCACCATGGTAACTGCTGGACATTCTGCCATACACATACATCTAGAACACCCCCAGCATCACTGCAAAGTATCAATAGTGCTTTGTAGTTCAGGTCAGCTGACCAGCTCCTGCCCAGAGCCAGAAACTAGAGGAGACAGAGACTTTTCTGTGGCAGCGCCCAGACTATGGAACATCCTCCCTCTGACAGACAGACCCTCAGTCTGTACAGACCCTCTCAGTCTGTACAGACCCTCTCAGTCTGTACAGACCCTCTCAGTCTGTACAGACCCTCTCAGTCTGTACAGACCCTCTCAGTCTGTACAGACCCTCTCAGTCTGTACAGACCCTCTCAGTCTGTAGAGTCAGACCCTCTCGGTCTGTACAGACCCTCTCAGTCTGTGGAGTCAGACCCTCTCGGTCTGTACGGACCCTGTCGGTCTGTATGGACCCTGTCAGTCTGTACAGACCCTCTCAGTCTGTGGAGTCAGACCCTCTCGGTCTGTACGGACCCTGTCGGTCTGTATGGACCCTGTCAGTCTGTACAGACCCTCTCAGTCTGTGGAGTCAGACCCTCTCAGTCTGTGGAGTCAGACCCTCTCAGTCTGTACAGACCCTCTCGGTCTGTACGGACCCTCTCAGTCTGTAGAGTCAGACCCTCTCGGTCTGTAGAGTCAGACCCTCTCGGTCTGTACGGACCCTCTCAGTCTGTAGAGTCAGACCCTCTCAGTCTGTGGAGTCAGACCCTCTCAGTCTGTACAGACCCTCTCGGTCTGTACGGACCCTCTCAGTCTGTAGAGTCAGACCCTCTCGGTCTGTAGAGTCAGACCCTCTCGGTCTGTAGAGTCAGACCCTCTCGGTCTGTAGAGTCAGACCCTCTCGGTCTGTAGAGTCAGACCCTCTCGGTCTGTAGAGTCAGACCCTCTCGGTCTGTAGAGTCAGACCCTCTCGGTCTGTAGAGTCAGACCCTCTCGGTCTGTAGAGTCAGACCCTCTCGGTCTGTAGAGTCAGACCCTCTCGGTCTGTAGAGTCAGACCCTCTCGGTCTGTAGAGTCAGACCCTCTCGGTCTGTAGAGTCAGACCCTCTCGGTCTGTAGAGTCAGACCCTCTCGGTCTGTAGAGTCAGACCCTCTCGGTCTGTAGAGTCAGACCCTCTCGGTCTGTAGAGTCAGACCCTCTCGGTCTGTAGAGTCAGACCCTCTCGGTCTGTAGAGTCAGACCCTCTCGGTCTGTAGAGTCAGACCCTCTCGGTCTGTAGAGTCAGACCCTCTCGGTCTGTAGAGTCAGACCCTCTCGGTCTGTACGGACCCTCTCAGTCTGTAGAGTCAGACCCTCTCGGTCTGTAGAGTCAGACCCTCTCGGTCTGTAGAGTCAGACCCTCTCGGTCTGTAGAGTCAGACCCTCTCGGTCTGTACGGACCCTCTCAGTCTGTAGAGTCAGACCCTCTCGGTCTGTAGAGTCAGATTGTCTCTGTAGAGCAGTTTAAGACCAGACTACGAACCCGCCTCTTCTCCCTGAGACAGGCCTCGACTTTGACAATGTTTAAATCCAGACTCGGTTCTGTTTATCTGCTGTGACTGACAGGGTTTGATTCTGCCTCTTTTCTTTTCATGTTAATTTTACGATGATTATTTATGTTTTGATTTGTTGTATTGTGATTTCAATGTCTTTATTATTATATAAAGCTCTTTGAATTCCTCTGTGGACCAACTGTGCTGTACAAATAAACTTGTCTGGCCGAGCTCAGCAGGACGTCTTGGGGTTTTTATGTTTTATTGTTCTTTGCAGATGTGTCGTATTTTATGTTTATCTGTTTTTGTTTGTTGTTGTTTATGTGAAACACTTTGAGCAGCTTAAGTTGTATTTTAAATGTGCTACAGAAATAAAACTGAGTTGAATTGAATTGAAAACCATACATGTAAGGTCTAAATCAACAGCTGTTCATGGGGATAATACAGTTCATCGGGGCTGTGTGACGTTTTTATAAAGTGGGATTCTTTTCCGAGCGCGTGTGGTAAACAACAACGAGAACTGATAAACTAACACAAGAATCCTGTGCATTTCAGAACATGTTTGTAAAGGTCTAAACTACAGGTTCAACAAGATTAGAAACATCAACTGATCCACGTCTGATCCAGATAAACGAAAAATTCAGCTCTGTAACTGGACAAAAGTTTTAGAGTGAAGACGTTTGGCTGCTCGTCCAAGAGGCTCCTTCTGGTCAGATTACGTCTTCAGTTGTGGTCAGATCACTGCTGGACACTGCCTTATATCTGTCTGAAGGAGGAGCTAACGACACTGAAGCTAAAAACACCTGTTTGTTTCGGAGCTCTCACGCCTATTAGCATACTGGCTATTAGCATACTGGCTAACTCTGTTGTGTCCTTGTTTAGGTTTAGGTCTGAGGATGGAGTTATAAATAGGAGACAGATGATGTCTAAGGCCTCATTCCTGTTCAAAGATGGATTGTCTTTCCTAAAATAAAAAATAATTGATCTCTCCTCTCAAACCATTTCTTTTCTTTGGCTCAGATCTGTACCTCACTGTCTTCAGAGGAGAGGTTAGTGTCTTTGAGATGGAGATGCACATCAGACTGGGGTCCTGAGCTGCTCTGTGTTGGTTCATTCTCTTCTTTCTTCTTCTTTCTTCTTTATTGCACTGAATGGAGAAGACGACATTACTTTGTTTATGGCTCAGGGTTTGGTCCTTTGGTTGAACCAATACGACTCAGGCTCAGTTCACTCTTAGTGCAGCTCATCAGACTGAGCCAACAAACAGAAACTGTAAACAAACAGGTGTGTTAGCTTCAGTGTCGTTAGCGCCTCCTTCACACAGATATAAGGCAGTGTCCAGCAGTGATCTGACCACAACTGAAGAAGATGAGCAGCCAAACGTCTTCACTCTAAAAATGTGTCCAGTGACAGAACTAAATTTTCCGTTTACTGTGCAAGATAGAAAGTTTAATTCCATACTGCGGAACATTTCAAGCAAAGCAGTAACATAACAAACAGGTGACGGACTCAGCACTAATAAAGTTACACAGTGCCCCTTTAAAATCCTGACCATTACAGTGACCACATTTTCCAACATTGCATCACTAACACTGGGCCAACTTAAGGCTCCTGTTACGCAAACTGACTCCTGTAGCTTTAATCCATGTTCTAAGCTGTTCCCTCCTCAAAAACAGACCTGGAGGTGTGTTTGTTTCATTCACACATGTTTGAGTAACACTTTATTATTAGTCTGTCTACATCTCCAAAGCTCAAAATGCTCTGTTCCACCTTGTGATGTCATGAAGTGGTAGTTTTCAAGTGAACAGCTCCTTTTACCTTTAGTTCAGTAGAGATTGGGCAATTCCAGGACTGAAATGATCCAAATGATTCTAGTGAAGGTGTGTGGAGTTTAAAAACACAGTGGAGCACTTCCTGTATTACCACATGATGACATCACAAGGTGGAACAGAGTGTGTTCAGTTTGAGAGAAGAACTCAGCCTAAATCTGCAGGGTTTGTGTGTTAAACATGTGTGAATGAAACAAAACACAACTCCAGGTCTGTTTGAGACGAGGAAACGACATTAGAACAGATCAGAGAATAGAGGAATGTGGGCCCTTTAAGGTAATGTGGGCCCTTTAAGGTAATATGGGCCCTTAATACAGCCCTTATGACTGTACTGAACCTGAATGAGTCTTAATCTGGAGACGTGGACATCCACCACAGACGTGATTCACAGTTTCACAACTCGCTGAAGTATTAACGCCGTTTCAACACTTCCCAAAGCCGCACATGCCGTCGCTGTTTGTTCGTCTGGCCTCTTATCACAAGCAGCTAATGGGTGTGGCCCGTTTAATGTTTAACGCTGCTACGTGTGTTATTTCTCCCATATGTTTTCAATGTGCAGAGCCTGCATTTTTTTACACAAACAAAAGAGGTTGAGTTACACTTTTGAAGAACCAGCCTGATCATATCTGGTCTCACGAAGCCCCTCGCACGGCCCCGGACCCTGTGTAAATATATAACGGCGTGAAGGAGCCGTGTTGGTGTAACCTCGTGGTGTATGTGGCTGAGTTTGTAGATCAAACCTGGATTATTGTTGTTCTGTGGTAATAACTGTTCTTCGAGATACGGTTCAAAACATGAGAGATGGAACTGTCGTTTTTGAGGCTCTAGATTTGTTCTTTGTTTTAGTGGAGAACATTTTGATATTTTCCTGTTCTACGGTGAGATTTAAGCTGTAAAAGGCTGAATAAATAACTAATTATAGATATAAACTTACTTTTAAGAGTTTCATTCAGCTGTTTATTTCTCACAGCTCATGTTTTTAATCATATCGTACGTTTAAAATAGTTTTTGTGGCTATTTCTACTTCAGGGTTTTTGTGTCTCTGGCGTAAATTAGTTTCAATATTACTGTTTATCGTCTATATTTACTTCAGTGATATATTGAACTGTATATTAATGTATATACTGTACTGTGTATATAAATGGACATGGCTAACCTGCTAACCTGCTAACCTGCTAACCTGCTAACCTGCTAACCTGCTACCGCCGCACTGCAAACAGGAAATGATCATGGAATTCCAAATATGGAACTCAGCTCCTTATTAGTCCCTGTACCTGCTCCGGCCTCGATGAGCTTCAGTCGGAGCCGAACGCTGTGACGTCACACTCGCCTCGTCCACTTCTTCACAGTCTGTGGGGTTTACGCTATAATTTACATCCAACTCAAAGTAAAAGTGCTCTCAGTCTTCAGGACGCAGTGCTCTGATTGGCCCGTGGAGCAGTTTGTGTAACTAAATACATTTTCAAAGTTTTCCTCCCATCACTGTTGTCTATAATATTAGTGATTAAAGATGAACTCAAACTAAAACTTGCAGTGTTCCTCTAAACAGAGACGTGAAGTCGTTCCTCTGCACGTCTGGGTTCCATTTTGCAGCCAGTTCCATTTGTGTGAAAAACTTGGACCAAACAACATTTTAAAAAACTCTCTATTTACTCATTTGTTCTTATGGCCGCACCCCTCTTTATTCTGCAAAGTGCTGTACGACTCCGTGTGTCGTAAATAAAACATGAATCAAAAGGAGCTCGGCGCGTACAGCCGCCCTGGGGCAGAATGACGGACACGTGGCTGTTAATCTGCCCATATATGGTGTCTCTGGTTTAACGCTGCTTAAAGCTGCAGTATGTAACTCTCCCGAAGTCTGACGTTTATTCTCCTGTGAGCGGGGTCGCCTCTCCACAGATCTGACCTGTAACGTACTTGGCTTTGTGGTGTCACCTGTTTGTTTCCATGGAGAGTTTAATGCCATAGTGTGAAACATTTTATTCTGTTTAACACTGTTTAACGGCGTGACTCTTCCAAACTATAGGCCATTAAACTTACCTCTTTTACACCTCTCCATAGATCTGACCTGTAAAGTACTTGGCCTTGTGGTGTCAGCTGCTTGTCTCCATGGAGAGTTTAATGCCATAGTGTGAAACATTCTAGCCAAAGCAGTAACACGTCAGACCCAGAGCAGTTTCAAAGTGCATCCTTAGATCGTTTTGTATAAGTAAAGTTATTTTTTTCTATATTTTTACACTTTAGTTTATTAGTTAAGTTTATTACACAGTTAAACCTTTTATTAAATCATGATTATATCCAAATATGATCAACAGACACTGCACCGGGGATGCGCCGATACGATACTGGTATCAGATATCGATATCGAACCTTTAGATGGATCAGATATCGGTTCAGAGATATGGGTTCAGTCGATTCAGTTTTTAAACTGGTGAAATAAGATGATTTTCTGGGTCAAGTTGGTCCAAAACACCTTGTGAACTTGTATTTTTCAGCTGTTCTGTAGTGACTTTAAATGATTTCTTTGAGTTTAGCGCCTCACAAACGCCCTGGTGTTTAACCCAAACCTGGATCGTTGTCTCTCACACTGCACTTCGTTTCTTTTCATACGCAGAGTTTAAAAAACAAACTTCCAGGTCCTGGTTTGAATCATCCCTGTCCCTGTCAGGACTCGGATCCCACCGAGCAGCTCCACTGCCTTATAAGGAGAGATGGTGATCCACGCGCTCTGAGCTGCCATCAGCTTCACCCCACGGACCCAGTAAAGCATTAACACGAACTTTTTCAGCCGAGATGCGCCAACACAGCGGCCCGTAAACCCGGTACATGCCGCTAAAAGAGCAGCCTGTGCGGACAAAGTCCAGAGAAGGCAACACCCCCTCACGAAGCGGAGCAGGTGAAACAGGGGTCAAAGTGAGAAAAACAGCGACTTACCCAAAATGTCGTGCGCAAAAGACAAAACAAAGAGCGCAAAGAGACAGCGGCGCCGCGGAGCGTCCATCCTGCAGCGCGGGGTCAGGAGCGAGCGGTGTTTCGAGGAGTTGTTCCCTGGTTTGTTCCGAGCGCAGTCCGACGGGAGCTGAACGTCTTTCCTCATTCTTGGCCAGACAAGACGCGCGCTGTTGAGTAACGCGCCCTGACAACAGCGAACTCACGGCCCACCTCGCGTTTGTGGCTCATCACACGAGACAAACTTTGGTTTCACAAGGTCGAATTAGAGGAAGCACTTACAGAGAATAAAGACTTTATATCTGAGAATCACCAACGACAGACGCGGAACAAGGACTCAGCAAGAGTAAAAGTAAAAGTATCACATGAAAAAATCAACTTGAGTAAAAGTAGTAAAGTACCTGTTTAAAAATGTACTTAAAGAGCAAAAAGTAAAAGTATTTCTCACAGATTTTGAGTCTTATAAAGCTTCAAATGTGGTGATTTTGATAAAGATTTGAGCTGAATTTTGTTCAACAGAAACAATTGAATCGATCTTTTTTTTTTCTGTTTTTATTTGCATATTTTTGTTTGTTCAAATTCTGAACGTGTTAAAAATAAACCCTCAGCCTTTTCAGCAGGTCTCACACAATAATAAAAAATACTTTTACTTTTCAGTCCAGTTCAAAAATGTAGTGGAGCAGAAAGTACAGATACTGCTCTCAGATGTACTGAAGTAAAAGTAAAAGTACACACTGTAAAATGTACTTAAGTAAAGTACAGGTACCTCAAATGTGTACTTGAGTACAGTACTTTACTACTTCTACTTTGTTACGTTCCACCTCTGCAGAACAACACCCGGAGATGTAAATGGAACGACAATTTAAAAAGCACAATTTGGCCCTTTCTGAGCCAATAGTGAAGTCACATTAATAAAAATAGTGAACACTGGCCTATTTCTGTATTATTGTTTCATTTCATATTTATGTTATTTACAACTCGACCTATTTCAGCTCATTTAAGACTCTTTGGCCTGTGCCTATAAGGTTATTTTTTTTATTTTATTATTTTATTTGTTTATTTTTGTATTCATTCATTTCATTTTATTTTGTTATTTTATTTGTTTATTTTATTTGTTTATTTATTTTATTTTATTCCGGCCTATTTATTTATTCATTAGACTATTTATAACTCGTCCTGTTTACTGTAGCCTGTGACACACAGGCCTATTCTAATGCGCACGTCTTCATTTTTAACAAGGTAAAACATTACATTTGATCGGGCTGTTTCATTCGTATCTTATTTATTTATATTAGTATTTTTCAGATTTTATTTTCTTGTTTTTGTACAGAACGTGAATTCCGTCAGTCACCCTTGTGTTGTTCAGTAACAGAGCACATTATGGGGCTGCAGGAGGTTCATCTGTGTCACTTTTAGCTGGTGAACACATGAAACATCACGGATCCACTCGTAGTTTGACTCGTTCGCGCAGCTCAGTGATGGTGTGTGATAGTGGGACCCCTGGTGGACAACACTCAAACTGCAGGCGTTTTATTCACAGCTTTTTTTTTTCTAGTTTTATTTCAGTGACTTTGCCTGAGGCTGTTACAACACAATAACTCCATCTTCAAACTGTGCTCCTATGTGCAAATATTGACACTTTGCAGCTGATGTCATCAACATTTCCTGGGGGCGTGACGCTAACTAGAGGCTCTGCTCTGTTTGAGGCTCTGTGAGACTTTAATCTGATCTTTGTTTCAACACAATCTGACCATAAAGAGCTGATTTAGCTGGAACAGATGAGCCGATTTGTGCTGTTAAACAAGTCCCTCTCAAATAAAATTACAGTCACAAGCTAGCATTAGCATTAGCATTAGCCAAGCTGATTTGTGCTGTTAAACAAGTCCCTCTCAAATAACATTACAGTCACAAGCTAGCTAGCATTAACCAACAGTTTTTCAGTAGTCACTCTCACCTTTTTGTGTAAAATCAAACTCCTGAACAGGACCATGAGCTCGGACTGACCACAGGCTCCTGAACATTTGCTCTTTAAATCACTTTTGTATTTTTTTTAAAACTTATTTCACAGCGTTTGCTAACATGTGCGTTGTGTCACCATGGCAACTGCTAAACATTCTGCCACAGACATACATGTACAACTGTTCTGCAATAAAACTAACCTAATAATATATGAGTTATTATGATTCTATAGGTCTGTGTGTGTGTGTGTGTATGTGTGTGTGTGTGTGTGTGTGTGTGTGTGTGTGTGTGTGTGTATGTGTGTGTGTGTGTATGTGTGTGTGTGTGTAAATCAGAAAATGTCCCTCTTTTCTTATCGTTCTTCTCTTTTTTCTTATCTACCGCTGTTGCTAAGTTACTCCCTCCCCAAGTCCTGATCCCTGCATTGAAAAGAGTGACACCTACGACTGAGGGAGCAGCACAGGGCTGACATTAAGCCTCCAGCGTGGGTGAGGGTGAGGGTGTGGGTGAGGGGTGAGGGGGTGTGGGTGAGGGGCT
>KN484021.1:23346-35974 GCA_000787095.1 Periophthalmodon schlosseri
GCCCGTGTTTGGAACCGGAGGGGGGGGGGGAATAGTGCTGCACTATGCCCAAACCGCAGTGAGACAGGCTGGACTGGATGGATGGGAGTTTGGTCTGTCAGTGGGCCTAGCATAAAACCCTCCCGCTGGGTTGGTCCCGTCTCTTCCGCGCTAGCCTCCCGGTGAACTCTGGATCTTTTCCGAACACGCCGCGGTTTCTTTATTCCGAGGATTGAGCTTGGGCTGCAGCAGGAAAGCCACGGCACGGTATGTTTTTTTGGGATCGGGGGTAATTACAAGCCCGGGGAGGTTTGGGTCTAATAGCTGACGACGGGAGGAACGTGCGGGGCGGCTCACTGGAAACACATGCGGGAAATGTAATGGCTGCACCGAAGGACTGTATGAATTAAAAACAGAAATATAGCTGCTGCTGCTGCTACTTCAGCTACTACCACCACTACTACCCCTGCGAAGGCAAATAACTACACCTACTGCAACTGCTGACTATCCACTACTACCACCGCTACTGCAACTACTTCCTACTACCACCGCCACCACTAACCCCAATACTACAACTATAAATAGAACTGCAACTACTACTCCCGCTACTGCTACTGCTACTGCTACTACTACTACTACTACTCCTCCTCCCGCTCAGAGACTACTGTACCTCTTCAATGTCTTTATTATGTCCATTTTCCTCACAGAGACTCTTTCAAATCTCTACAGGAAGTGGGTTTTCTGGGCCTGCAGTGAAAGTTAGCAGTTTATTTTCAGTACAGAGCTGTTCATTGGCTGATGTGCTAAAAATACAAGGCCAGTCTCCTGGTTTATTTTCATGTTCCACGGCCCGCAGAGCAAGCCGAGCGTTTAACCCACTGCCCGAGTCTCCTTCTGACCAATGGGAGTCTCCGGTTGTCCCAACTGTGGAAATGGGGTGTACCTCTAAGCCAATGACTTTGGAAAATGACTAAAACAATACAGTGAAATACTTTGGCACTAAATTGTTCAACTTTTTGCCATTAGATAAGTAGGTGAAATCAGATCTTAAGTTTATGTCGGCGAAGGTAAATGTAAGTGGTGACTGAGCAATGGGACAGTTTCGGTTTCAATATGTCAGCAATAGTTTAAAGGTGCACTGCAACTTTTGTAAACTCGGGTGGGGTGTCTGCCATCTGTTTGTCTCCATGGCGATGTTATTGCTTTGTTTAATGCAATACCGGGCAACATTCCAAACAATCTTGCGCATTGATTCAACAGAAAAAATTAAAAAATTATGTATTCTTAAAGGTGAGCGGGGTCACCTCTCCATAGATCTGACCTGTACCTTGGCCTGTCAGTGTCACCTGCTTGTTTCCGTGGAGATAGAAATGTTTAATGTCATACTGTTGAACATTTCAGGGCAATGTCTCCATGGACAAAAGCAGGTGGCAGACCATCCAGAAAAGCTCAACAGTGAACCTTTAAATCAGTGGTTCTTAACCTGGGTTTGATCGAACCCTAGGGGTTCAGTGAGTCAGTCTCAGGGGTTCGGCGGAGGTCAAGACACGCAACCGACTCAGATGATTCGTGATGACACGCCCCGCTTGGCCATCACAGAAGGGTTCGGTGAATGTGCATATGAAACTGGTGGGGTTCAGTACCTCCAACAAGGTTAAGAACCACTGCTTTAAATGTATAAATGTCTTGATGTGTAAAAGCGTTTCAGTGTTTCATTATTATACGCCTTATCGTTTTTTGTTTTGTTGTTGTTTTTACTTTATTAGATGTATTTTTATAATTCAAATATTTATTAATAATGTAGTCTAACACATTTTAATGATGTGAGTCAAACTCTTAATTTCAGAGCCATTTAAAAATCATAGTCGACATCAACACGGAGCTCACTGGAGACCCTCTGCTGGTGGCCTGCAACAGTTCCCTGCTATTCTTAACCTGTGCATTTGTAACGCTTGGTCTGTCGTGTTAATGTGATTTGGAGGCTGGAGCCGGGGTCTGGATTATGGATGAGCTGGAGCCCGCGGACCTGACAGGTGATAATTCACTCCCCGGGGGTCGCACACCCTCTGCTGGACACACACATGAGGAGAGAGAGGGGGGACGGAGAGAGAGCGAGAGACAGAGGGTGGACGGGGAGAGAGCGAGAGAGAGAGGGTGGACAGAGAGAGAGTGAGAGAGAGGGTGGACAGAGAGAGAGTGAGAGAGAGGGTGGACAGAGAGAGAGTGAGAGAGAGGGTGGACAGAGAGAGAGTGAGAGAGAGGGTGGACAGAGAGAGAGTGAGAGAGAGGGTGGACAGAGAGAGAGGGTGGCAGAGAGAGAGTGAGAGAGCGAAAGAGAGGGTGGACAGAGAGAGAGAGGGTGGATGGAGCGAGAGAAAGAGCGAGAGAGGGCAGATAGGGAGAGAGAGCGAGGGAAAGCAAGGATGAGAGAGCAAGTGAGGAGGGAGAGAGAGGAGCGAGAGATGGAGAAAGAGAGGAAGGAAAAAAAGAAGAGAAAAAAAAGAAAGGAGAGAAAATGAGAAAAGAAGAGGGGGAGAAAGCGAGCGAGCGAGAGAGAGAAAGAGTAGGTGTGTGCCGCTCACCCATCAACAAGCCGCGTGCTTATTGGGCAGTTGTTGCCACGGGTAACGGGCCATTATCAGTGTGAAATATAAGGTGGCAGTGACCGCGGCAGCTCCCAGGTGCAGGGCCAAATACAGTCGCATATGTTGTGGATAAGGAGGCAGATTACATGGAGCTAGTGGAAGCGCATAGACGGTGGGCCGAGAGAGTCCATCTGCTTTCTTGGGTGAAAACATAGGCTTCCATCGAGGGAAGACACGGAATTCAACATACAAGTAGAATATATTTTACTCAACGAAACCCGCTTTGTCGCCACTCGAGATTCTTGCACAGTTTCACAAAATTCGCACTTTCATCTGGTCAGTTTTTCATTCAAACACCACGGCTGTAAACCAACAGTAAGTCATAGATTTTGACCGCGAACCAATCAGCGCGCAGCACAAGACGTAGGTCACAGCGGCTGGAGATCGGCTTCATATAAGAATAATGTGAGTGTAAGAAGATGGTGAACATTTGCAGACAACAAAGCTGTAATCTGTAACACCACCACCACGTGACTGTATGCTTATAGATTAGTTAAAGATTCCCTGAAATGATGCGATTACAACTTCTGTTGGTTTCCTTCTTTAGTGGACACTTTGGTGTGGGTTATTATGTGTGTAAAGTTGCTGTGAAAGACGGGTACAGTGTAGAGATGTTATAATAGATCTATTATAGAGACGCACAATATGAGTCTCAAAAAAACTTGACACATAATAAATGGAAAAAATATAATCATGTTGCTTTAACTCCCCAGCTTTATATCCTGCCCCATGGAGCACTTCTTGGCTCATGGTTGGGAGCATTGCAAAAGTTGAACAGGTGGGCGAGGTTAGAGTCGGCACGAGAATATTTCCAGATGCTCTATTGGCTGATAGCAGAGGATACGTCACATAGCAATAGCTGTCCACGAAACGATCCGATTACTAAAAAACATGCGAGAAATGAGAGTGGCAACAAATGTATTTAGATTCCCAGCTAAATGAAGCTCATGTCAGCAGAAAACATGCTCCTCCCTCAGTGGAGAGCTATTATCTGCATGAAAAAGGCTGTTGGCCCAACGCTTAGCAGGTCTGCTCTTTATAAAACTGCTTCCCGGGGCTGTAATAAGATATATGGGGACTATTACACCAAGCATAAAGCCGGTTCACCACAATTAACATGGACCATTAGGGCTGCAACTCATGATTATTTTAGTAGTCGACTAGTCAGCGATTATTTCTATTGAACATGGAAACTTATTACATACATTATGAACCAAATAAAGATGGAAATATGAGACTGGCAGCTTCGAAATACAGAACATTTATGAATAAAGTGGATTATTGATGTCAATCAGAAATGGTTTATTCTTATTTGACATCTTTGATTTCAAATTGCTGCCGTCTGTTTTTTTCATGTGTGTTTAGAGTCTGTACAGTCCAGATAATGATGACAATTATCAAAATATAATCTTATAGTTAACTAATCATTACAGCTCTACAGACCAGCTCATGTTTTTGTACTTTTCTCATAAGTGGTTAAAAAACAAATAAATAAATTTTAAAAAAACAAACAGCCAGAATCACCCGTTTTCATTTGACATTTAGTCAAGAAGCAAAATATAATTGGAGTAAATCGCTGATAAAAAAATCACATTTTATCTTTTACACTGAATGTCCAAGAAGAACTAAAACCTTTAAGATGTTTTATACAAGAGGCCAATCAAAGCTTCATAAGAGAAATAATGAGGCAAATCAGTGTCAGTAACTTTAAGAGAGTCAATCTGTCAAAAATTCTTCCAAAGCCTTTTTGGCCCATCACAGAGCCAGTTTCTAATGTTGTATCGTACTTCTAATTAGCGCCGCACGATATGAGAAAGAGACGCGATAATCAAGGACTATGTTTTGTATCGCGATAACGAAATTTTAATATTATTTGGCACAATAAATTCAGTTAATCTAAAACAAAAAATGTACATGCTAGCCAAAGTGGGTCAAAATAAAAAGTTAAAGACAAAACCAACACCAAACCAAGTCTAATGTAGGATATAAGGAAAAACGTGAATAAAATCTTCCTGTCCTTTCTACTCCAGTAAACTTCTGCAAAATGGAAAACTTTGTGTTGTTTCGATGCATTTTCTTGCTACTTCGATTACTGCGTCAGCCAATATTGTGATATCGATATTTCCGCGACATATTGTGCATCCTTACTTCAAATTAATACAGAGCATCACTTCAAACAAAAGAAGAGTCTGAGTGAGTATTCCCCGACTCCTCATCCCCGTCGAGCTCTGGAGAGATGTGATCTGGACTAACTCAACCCCGTGTCTTTGAGTCCTTTTCACATTCTTACATCTGCCACTTGATGTCAATACTGTAAATGAAAACGGGCCGAATGTCCCCTGAGGGCCCCGGTCCCTAGGCTGCGGTCGGGAGCCTATTTCAACCGTCATTACCCTGCGGCCCATTACCGCAGACGCCATCTCCGCTCCCGGGACCCCCGCCACCCGACCCGCCGACCGCCAGCCTCAGCCTCTTGTCACTTTCAACTAAAAACGTGAGCGCGGGAGTGGAAATGGGAAATAAAATTACAGCGCGGGCTAAATGCACCATTAGGCATGCTAACTGAGCGACGGCCCTATACCGGGGGTCGCACCGGCGGAATTTCAGCTGCGGCGGTGAAATGAACGCAATGAATGTGGAGGCTAGTCAGCAGAACAGGCCTGTGCTAATGGTGTTTTGTAAGAAATTAAAAAATGGAAAAAAAAAACAAACAAAAAACAAGTCACAGATAGAGGAGAGCATTGTCAGCGTGGGAGGCAGCCGCTTGCAAGAGGAGAATATAGATATCCAGCGGGACTAAACATAGCGGGCGTGGGAATGAGACAAACTGCCAAGGAGACTGAACTTTACCTGCGCTGCACTGAGCACAGCGCATGACAAATGCTTTAAATCCTATGCAATTCATGAGTCACAAACGTTTTTGCCCGGTCACCTCCATAAACGCTGCGAATTACGGCTGTGCGATTAGCTGCATTTAAAAAAAAAAAAAAGGTACAGTATGTAACTTTCAGGTGGTGGCACGTCGCCCGCATAATTCCGTGGAAACAGACAGTTAAAACCATACTTTGGAAGATTCTCCATAGAGATAGATCGAAGATTGATAGCCAAAGGAGGAGGACAAAAGCAGATAGCCAAATAAGAGTCGGGTTTGTGGAGATGCAAGCCCACTCACAGCAAGGACACGTGTTTTTCTGTTTTTCAATGCAATAAACACAAACACATGGACAAAGATGCTTTTATTTTTGTATATTTTGTGGCTCAAAAGTTACATACTGTGGCTTTAAAGAACACATTATGCGTCCTTATGTCTTTAATTCCCTTTTAAACATGCTTATGGTCAACTTGGGATAAGTATTTCACACTTTTTAGCTTAAGTCTACATTTGGCAAACACACTTTATAAACAACACCTCGGTTTCCAATGCTGTCATTAACGGGAATGAACAATGGGAAATAAATGAAGCCCTTAGGAAACGCGAATGCTATGCTAACAGAGCCATGTGTTTGTTGTGAACACAATTTGACCGCAGAGTCCACTGATGGTTTATGGACTTAAAAACTGCGCTGGAGCCCAGATTTTTACCTGTGACGCAACTAAACGGGCAAAATGCAAACAGGGCATTTTCGAGTGCTCAGAGAATACGACTTTGGATTCATGGATTAATGAAACAAGCGTAAATGAAGCAAAATACAACTCCAGGTATGTTTTTGATGAGGGGGGGCAACAATATAATATGGTTAATAATCACAGCACTTTTTGTCCCATCGCCCAGCTCTAGTTTAAATTATAGTCAAACGATAAACAGAATATTTTCAAGTGTACAGAAAAGCATGTTTGAGGATAAAGGACACTGTTGCTACTGTTGTCAAAGCAACCGGAGCCATCCTTTGCCATCTGCTGTAATCTAAAAGCATATAACAAGACAGCAATTCCACTTAATTGAACTGTTAATTAAACCCTACTGCCATGGTCACTGGTGAGTGAGAGTGTGTGAAGTTATGTAATGGAACTTCTGGACATAAAGAAACTGCTAGCGATTGGCATTCAAAAGCACCATAATGTAACTGTAAATTGGGAGTAAAAGGTCACTGAAAAACACTGAAGGCAGCACTGTAACAACAATACCAACCAAGTGAGCAGTGACTGGCCTATGAGGAGTGAAATCTGGCTTTGTATCTGCACTAGATTTCACCTGCTCCATCGATGTTTGATCTCAGCAAACACTTCATGTTTGGAGGGCTTGTATGTCTGTCTACTTGGATAAAGAGAGATAGGAAACAAGAATATGGGTTGTCTACTATGAATTATAATGAAACTGATCTCATATAATAGCAACTCAGGTTATCAAAGGAAACAATTCATATGCATAGATACACTAGGGGCAACTTGCATAATATATAAGTGCTCCTGTTGACAAAGTCTGCATTCAACTGGCATCATGACAATAGTCCATTTATACATAATGTGCAAATAACGGTTACATACATTCTTAAATAATTGAACCTCTTCTAGAGATTAAAGACTTACGCTGACTGGTACAGTCTCAATGACACAGTCCTTGATATTAAAATTGCCTAGGCTTTCAACTGAGGTTATTAATAAATTAAAGAAGTCATCTTAAAAAGGAACTGTATGCAACATTTAGATTTAAAATTTACATTCAAGTTGATCTATCAGTGTCCACAGATACAAGGTAAACATGTTCAAAACAAATTCTTGCTTTAAGTGATAACACTGTAATGCGGATTTATTCCTCATTACAAAAAAACATTGGAATCGACGACCCATTTATTTATGTTATAATTTGGTATTTTGGTTCTCAAGATGATTATCTATGATCTAATCAGAAAGCAGAATGAGCCTCACATGAGTCTCTTTTGTGTTGCCAGTTTCAATGTTGAAATCCAGTTGGTTTAAACCTAAAAAAGGACACTCTCTGATCTGAATCCTCACTACCTAAACCCCAGCACCTGCAGCCAATCATTTATCCATGCTAGTGCAGCCTCAGGCAGTGAATTCTGGAGCTTCTCAGCTTTCACATTTATGCATGGCCCGTCCATACTGAGAATAACTTCTGTGCACTCTATCTGCAGGTTTATGCACTGGCAACCCAGGTTCAGTTGTGAGTGTAGTGCCTTTTTAAAACGGTAAGACTGCAGACTACATACAGTTCCTTTAATTGGGTAAATCGTTTTCCATTGTTCGACGCCCTTCTCTGGTCTGTTGGTATTGACTTGGGGTAAAGGATGGGTTTAAAAAGGAACAGAAAAAAGTTGAAGATACTCAGCCTGTCAATACCGAAAACATTTTTAAAATCATCACTACGCTCTCACACTGCTCAAACAGCATTCAACTTAATGGCCAATCAAACTCCGTACTGGCATGAACTTAGCCGCAGCCGCCAATGAAAAAAACGTGAGCTTAGGCCTTGTTTCCCCTACATTAAACACCACCATCAACATCCTTACACTTACACTTGTGGACGTGCGCCACTTTCACACAGAATGACAAAGCCTTGTTTATTCTCCTCTCCAGCGCTAGCACGAAGCCAGCTAGCCTCAAACCACACGATCATGTCCGCTGGGCTGCAGAGTCATTGTACAACAACATGACCGCAAACTGTTGGTGGCCTCCTCCTGGCTGCAATCACATCACCCGAGCAACCAGGGAAAACAGCAACATGTAGAAAAATAACCAACGATATAATATGTAGAGCTGTGAGCATAATCTAATTTTACTCGAGATTGAGGTTCAGTCATCTGTAAAACACCAATGATGGGCAAGAGATCTGCAGCCAGTCCTCTGTTGGTAAAAGCATGGGTTTTGGAGATCTGACTTTTGTTGCCTTAAATGGCAATTATTACATTTTTTTATGTTCATGAAATTAATACTGAAAGCCATTTTACTCATTTAAAACAATTAGTTGCAAAATAAGTTCATATAATTGAAATTAAATTGCAATTTTTATCAAATCCTGAAGGTTGCCATTATAGAAATGACAGAAGTTATAGATTTATAGATTTTATAGAAAAAACGTGTTGTAGCTGTAGTTAAACCTCTACAAACACGCTCTGAAACGCATGGGATTCTTGCATTAGTTTTCATATTTCAGTCTTCTTTCAAATGTTAACACTTCTGGGTAGGCCTGTCACGAGCTGGAACAACATATTTTGGGCCTCAATATCTATCGTGAGCACTTTTTCTTGGCCAAAGTGGGGAGATTTTTTTTTTTTTTTTTGCAATATGATAAGATTTGAGCTGTAGAGGGTTGAATAAGTCCATTTTATGGCTAATTATTGGTAAGTTCTGCTGTTTGTTTCTTGCAGCTCATGTCTTTTAATGAGACTGTCTATTTAAAATTGTTTACTGGGATTATCTTGCATTATTTAGACCTTAATCAGTGGCTTAAAGTAGTTTCAATATTATTGTTTATCGCAGTATTTCTCTGTAGTGATATATCGCGCTTCAAAAGTTGTTTACTCCACACTTTGAACAGAATAGTACCTACATCACAAATAATCGCAATACGTTTTTTGTTCCACAATCATGCAGTTCCGATAATAAACCCAAAAGAATGTAGAAAAGTGTGTTTGCTCAGTTACAGAGGAAAAAATATGATGATTTTTTTGTCATATCGCCCGTCCCCAACAATAGGCTATAACTGGGCAAGAAGGGTAAGAGGTAAGGCAGCAAAACTTTAACCAAGCCAGCACTTGCCTTGAGACTTTTTGGAAATCCATGATAAAGTTCTCAAGCAGCAAAACAACTCTCCCTTTCAGCTATGAGAGAAACACAACAACGCCAAATTCTACACAAAATGATGTTTGTTTCTACATAGAGATGTATTTATTGTTGAGATGTTCTTGGGCTCATCTGAAATCGAATACCCACCCAGGGAGAGGGAAGCAGACCAACGTCCCTATAAGCCCTATATGCCTGCCTCCCGGCTTCTATTACACAACAAAGTAACTCCGAGCGAGCACAGACCCGAGGGAATCCTAGAAGATAAATACATCGCATTCTCATCTCAAGTTCATATTTAAAGGGGACGTGTTGCGAACAATAGACTTTTATGAGCTTTTAAACATGTCATAACGTACTCAGAGTTAGTGTTGTCATGGTACTAAAACGCAAACTCGAGTAGATTAGATGCTGATTTTGATTGTTTTAAGCTCTTTTTTAGACAATATTCTTATTTTCAACACAAAATAATAGCATACGTTTATTATGCCATACGTTCTTACACTAGTTCTGACAAAACTCAAGATGAAACTGTTCAGGAAAGGTCAAATTTTATCCAGTTATGTGATTTTATTATTTTTTTTCCCCAGTATCGATACTTGCTTAAATGAGTATCTAGTTTCAATACCAGTTTTAGTATGAATTAGCATCTGATTTTCCATACGTTCGACAGCCCCACTCAGGAGTTGTATTTAAAGTGATTCATGCGTGTTTGAGTACTTCTGTATTGTTGTGCACGTGAGGCTTGAGCGAGCTAAAAATATCCGTTTTCACTTATCCCCCATCTCCGCCCACTGCTCTGTATTTGGGATTATTCAAGATACCGGGTCATGCATGTCAGATTAAAAATGTCAGCATCAGCATTTCTTAATAAAAACAAGCAAATAAAAATCTGATAGTGTCATGGAAAAGCCGGTGGTATAAATAGGCCGGATTTATTAATTATGTGATTTTGAACAGAAACACAACAAAACCAGTTTCTATTATAAAGCCTTTTTTTTTTTTTTTTTTTTTTTTTTTTAAATCAATATTGCAGTTTACAATTAACAAAATGTGAAATTATGATCTAAGAACGTTACAGTAGACTAAATAGAAAACAAAAATCACAATACGTCCTCTTTAACTTCACATCTGTCTGGCTGTGCGCTTGTTTGCACCGCTACTCCAAATCTGCGTGCAGTAAAACCTTAGGACCTGTAGAACAATGAGCTCATCGCTTTTCTGCTTGCAAGTTTGGCACCAAGACAACAAAACTACCAGACAACAAGCATCGTTTTGCACGCAAATGGGACACGCTACAGCCAGTTTCGAATACAGCGGTGTCATCATTGTTCCCTCTATTATGCTGTCACAAGCGGATAATATGGCTCCGAAATAACTAGAAATGCATTGTTCAAGTTCTGATCCGTCCCTACGCAGAATCCTGAGCTTGATAGACGGAGGATGCAGGGTGTTTTTCGTCGTAAAAACGTGTCAAGTTAACGGTAATTCGCGCGTAACGCATGAGAACAGCGCGTTTAATGAACAATGGTGTTAGATGCGTGATTGTCATAACTTATCATGCAATGTACAACCAAATACTAAGACAACAAGAATATATTTCTTTAGATGCAAAATGTGGAAGTTGCATTAAATAAATACGTGAAGGATTATGACACAGTAATGATTAAAAGCTTAATGAATGCGTTTAAAATCATCTCTTCTAATTGACAGGGAAGGTACCGTTATAAACAAGCTCCAAACCCGCAAATGGCTTATGCAAGACGTGCAATTTTACTTCAACACAACAGGGAAAAAATCTCGGGAATCACAATGACACTCCAAATTAGTCAAAACTAGCAGTTCCAGCGTTCAACTTTTTAATCTGGATCTAGAGGCAACGCCAAAAACTCCTAATTAGCCAAGTACGGCACAGCTGCGGCACACGCAACTCTCTGCCAACTACTGCAACACGAAACCGACCGTTTTTCTTACCTTATTCCCTTTGTTTCCCGGAGAAAAACGTCGTAGAGTCAAAGAAGGGGTATTCAGAACGAGATGAAAGCGTAAAGTCGCGGTGGTAAAGGCAGCGGTAGTTAGTTTACGCTTAGTTTGCGTCGCCGGAGCGGATAGTATTCCCAGTAGCGGTGAAAAGGCGCCCTCCTCCACCGCTGTGACAAGACTGAAGTCAGGCTGGAATCACAACACTCCGGCAGGCGAACAAGACCCGCCCCCGAACCGTTTTTGACAGGTGGTCGGGCCAATGACAGACGAGACGAGAGACGTGGTTCGGATTTGATAAGCGTAAATGGTTTGGAGTGGTTACGCAGACCCCGCCCAGTCCAGATGTTGAACGTCTAAACATCAGGATGTCTAATAAATGGTTAGACAGTACGAGAGCCCGTGCAGGCGGTTGGAAATAGGTTTAAAATGCACGAGTGGAGGAGTGGAGGGTTCAAATGTAGACGGCTAACCAAAACACCTCTGAGATAAGAGCAGAGAGTGTTATGTAACTTTATATTACAGCCTATATGAACAACACAGTTTTCATTTATCATCTTTTGCTTATCACCCCTATTAAAATATTTTATTCCAATAACAGTTTGATTTCCAACCATTTAATGCAACTAAAATATTAAAAAAATAACATAAAAAATCTGTCTATACATAGCCATATTTTGAACCAGTCGGCTTATGTAGTCTTCAATTTGCTTATTCTCCTTATAGACCAAGTAGATTATTCCCAGGAGAAATATCGCAAGGCAAGACAAGGCAAGTGTATTTGTATAGCACAATTTGTACACAAAGTAATTCAAAGTGCTTTACAGAATAAGAAAGACATTAAAATCACAGTAAAAACAAATCAAAACATCATAAAATTAACATTAAAAGAGAAAAAGAGTAAAAATCTTTCAGTCATATGCACAGCTAAACAGAACCATTTGGAGCCTGGATTTAAACATCGTCAAAGTAGAGGCCTGTCTCACATCTTCAGGAAGATTGTTCCAGGTTTTAGCTGTGTAAAACTGAAACGCTGATTCCCCATGTTTAGTCCTGACTCTGGGCACCAGCAGGAGGCCGGTCCCTGAAGTCCTCAGAGTGCGAGATGGTTCATTGCACTAACATGTCAGAGATGTACTTTGGTGCTTAGACCATGAGAGATTTGTTCACAAGCAGAGCTGCTTTAAAGTCTATTTTCTGAGCCACAGGAGCCAGTGCAGAGACCTGAGGACAGGACTTATGTGCAAGTACTTCCATGTTCTAGTCAGGACCCGAGCAGCAGC
>KN484022.1:0-19418 GCA_000787095.1 Periophthalmodon schlosseri
TGAAAGGTTTTTAGTCTGCCTCTTCTTCACATTTAATGTTAATTTTATGATGATTATTTATGTTTTGATTAGTTCGTATTGTGATTTTCATGTCTTTCTTATTCTGTAAAGTCAGGATGTTACCACGAATATGGTAAAAATAACCCCTCAAATCATATGAAGTACTTTTTACTTTTCAGTCCAGTTAAAAAAATGTAGTAGTGTAGAAAGTACACATACCTGCTCTCAAATGTAATGAAGTAAAAGTAAAAAAGTATCCACTCTAAAATGTACTTAAGTAAAGTACTGATACCTACAAATATTACTTTAATAAAGTACATTACTTATTGCATTACCTTCCACCACTGTTCAAATGATCATTTATACTCTATACAGATTTTACTTCAGTTCATAAAAATGCATGTTCTCTGTTTATGTTCCATTTTTGTTTTGTTCTCTGAACAAAAATATGATTACTTTTTTTTTTTCAAAGTTGGAAATGTGACAGGAATTTAACCCACAACCTGTTAGGTGAGTGTTAGGGACATGCACACACAGGGACATTATAACCTCTTGTACTGAGACATGTTTGGGGTTTTCTGTTTTTATCGTATTTTGCAGCTGGATCTGCTTAAATTGACAAATATAGTGATTTTGATTATCAGGGCTGTTGACAGAAATTTGAGGGCCCGGGGCAAGAAACCTCACATAAGCCCCCTTTAATATACATCAATATGAAGAAGGTCCAATTCTGGGCCCCTAAGACCCTGGGGCCCCCGTCGACTCTCCTGTGGTCTATTATAGAGTAAAATATATTGAAACATTTTTTTTTTTTTTTGTTGTGGCTATGAGAAAAGTAGGCCAGACTATCAATGCTGAAATGCCATGTTGTGATTCGATTTTGATTCTAAAAAAACAGGCAGAACTTTGAGTTGGAGCCTTGTGCATCTTATAAGAGCTGACATTTAGATGGAGAAATAATACTTCACCTATAGCTCCTGGCAACTGGCCGGCTTTCTCAAAATAGAGCTTTGTGCAGTACTGCGTTTGAAGCATGTCACCGTAACATACAAGGAAGTGGAAGTAAACACAGACGAGTGCAGAGCCAGACATGGAAACGGTATTTTTGAGTATGCGATATGTGCATTTAAACTGAAGAAAACCAACTTCTGCTGGAGTGCGTTTTAAAAGAAAAACATCATCTGTAAATTAGTAATAGGCCAATGTTCATGGGTTTAAGTGTCCCTCTATAGGCGACATTTTGAGGACTTTTTTCCATTCTGAAGATATTATATTTGTTTTAAAGGGCCCATATTATTCTATTTTCTGATCTATGTTCTAATCATCACAAGTTGGAGTTGTGTTTTGTTTCATTCACACATGTTTAACACACAAACCCTGCACATTTAGGCATATATTTAGGACTGAAAATACTCTGTTCCACCTTGTGATGTCATGCGATAATACAGGAAGTGATCCACTGTGTTTGTAAACTCCATACACCTTCACTAGAATCATTTGGATCATTTCAGTCCTGGAATTGCCAATCTCTACTAAACTAAAGGTAAAAGGAGCTGTTAACTTGAAAACTACCACTACATGACATCACAAGGTGGAAAAGAGCATTTTGAGCTTTGGAGAAGTAGTCAGACTAATAATAAAGTGTTACTCAAACATGTGTGAATGAAACAAAAACACAACTCCAGGTATGTTTTTGAGGAAGGCATTTTGAGCTTTGAGAAGTAGTCAGACTAATAATAAAGTGTTACTCAAACATGTGTGAATGAAACAAAAACACAACTCCAGGTATGTTTTTGAGGAAGTAACAGCGTTAGAACATGACTTAAAGCTCACAAAAGTCAGTTTTGTGTAATACCGGATCTTTAAAGATGTTGATCGATATGGCAACAGTTCTAGTTTTTTATCATTCTGAAACCCATGGATAGCAGCAGCAACAAGGGACGGACAACTTTAACGTCAATATTTTCTGAAGCGTCTCAAAAATAATGAGAGTATTTTGACGGTCCAATAGAAATGTGGTAAATGTGCTTCAAATGTTCTCACTGAGGTTTGAAATTCTCTGTTTTTGCAGGATTCTAACAAAACTCATAATCAAATGTTGTATATCTTTAAAATGTGTCTTATCAACAACGACTTAAGTAACATCCATCTTGTCTTGAGCTAATCTCTTATTTTCGTTACATGTTTTTACCTGGATGTGTTTTAGCTTCTAGCTGCTAGCCATCTTCAGATGAGTGTGTTAATACTAATTTAAACAAAATATTGATAATTCCATATAATTCCCTCTGCTGCTCTGATACTAACCCTTAACAAAACTAAAATTATAGACAAAAATGTGAAAAAAATGTGTAGTAGTAACAGCAGTAGTAGTACGTGGCAAGTACTGAATTAGTTTTAAGTGGAGTAGTATTGGTGGTGATCATACACGTAGTAAACAGTAGTAATCTTAGTATTCGTAATTAAAGTAGTAGTAGTACTAGTAGGAGTAGTAGTTGTACACATAGTTGCTTCAGTTGTATACATAGTTATACAGCTTTTAAATATATTTTCAGCTCTATAATTGAGTAGTAGTAGTAGTAGTAGCAATAGCAGTAGCAATAGTAATAGTAGTAGTAATAGTAGTAGCAGTAGCAGAAGTAATAGTAGTAGTAGTAGTAGTAGTAGTAGTAGTAGTAGTAGTAGTAGTAGTAGCGGTAGTAACAGTAGCAGTAGTAGTAACAGTTGCTTCAGTTGTATACATAGTTATACAGCGTTTAAATATATTTTCAGTTCTATAATTGAGTAGCAGTAGCAGTAGTAGTAGTAGTAATAGTAGTAGCAGTAGTAATAGGAGTAGTAGCAGTAGTAGTAATAGTAGTAGTAATCCGCTGGTTGTTTGTGCATTCGTCTAATGAAGCTGGAGGTCATGACAGAAGGTGGCATTTCTTATTAATGCTGACCCCAGTGTAACGCGTCGCCCCCAGAGCTGCCCCGGGCGAGGAACACAAGAGCCAGAGAGGAGCGAGCACATACGAGCAGAACACACAGATCACACACAGATACTAGAGCTGGTACTGGGACACAAACAGAAACCACCAGCTAATCAAGACGGAAACAGCAGTGTAACGAGGGCTGGGTGAGATGGGAAAAAATAACGACCTATATCGATCTGTCATGATTTTTGAGTTGATCTTCTTCCATCTTATTAAAACATGGACAGGTTCAGGTATAGAGCAGGTGTCAGGAGAACTACAGTTTTTATTTCGTGTTGAAAGGGCCAATAATTCTGCAGAAATCCACATTTAAAGTTTGGAATGAGTTTGTACAATATATTAAGCCTAGAAGCCTGTGCGCGTTACCGCTAGCAACAGAAACACGTGTTAAATTAGGCTTTAAGTTTTACTCATAAACGGTGGGAAAATAGTCCTTTACTTTCTGTAACTAGGATTATAACGATAAGAAGCACCAGAGGAAAGAGAGAGAGAGGAAAAAAGGTGAGGAGCTGAGGTGGATCAGAGAGAGAGAGGGGGAGCAGGGAAGGGGAGACTGGACTTTGGGTGAAACTGCAGATTTAAGTCCAAACTTGTGAAACACGAGGACACATGAGGAGACACAGAGACTGTGGGCCTGACTCAGAGCGTTCACCTAAACAAGAGGGCGTAACTCCTCTTCAGCACCACACGCTCACGCTGACACACGATTGGCTGGAGACCTGTCCATTAAAATGCGCTCGCCTTATCATCGAGATCGGACAAAGTTTAGATCGCGATATTCACCTTATTCCGGAAGTTGCCATGGGCGCCGCCATCGTCATTTGGGCGGTTTTATTTTGCATGGGGCTAGCGATTTTGACAGCAAATAAGTTCTGTACGGACTACAGAGCCGTTTTAAAGCCTCCAGAGAATCGTGAGGTGTTGACTTGTTGGTAACATGAACGTAGAACATTTTACACAAATCGACACTACTTTATATCACACTTTTGAGGCAAAACTTTTCCCAAATTCACTGTTAAAAAGAATGAAATTCCCCCTTAACCTGGAAGTACTGCCACAAAGAAAGCGCGGTTTGGAGCGTTTAGAGGCAAAAGTCAATATTGATCTTTTTATTTTTTGCACAGCCCTGAAGGTAACACTACTTTGTCAATTCTTTTGTAATGTACTGCAACCCATACTGAAGTATTGTATATATTCATGCAGTTAAAACCTAAACTAACTTGTCTAAGGCAGGGCTAAGGCTTAAAAGTGCACTATGGAGGATGTTATAGCTTTATCTGGAATATTCCACACTATGGCATTAAACTTGTCTGTTTGGCATTTACAAGTGTTTTTATTGCTCAAAAATACCTGGACAATCTTTCACTTTTATTGCGTGTGTTTGTCCGCAAATCTAACGTAACTTGGCCTTGTGATGTTTCCTGCTCGTCTCCATGGAGCTATACAAGTTCCATACCACTCTCCGTAACTATGGGCGACAGTAGCTCAGTCGGTACAGCATTCGAAGGTTGGTGGTTCAAATCCAGCCCCATAAACATCATTGGTTGAGTGGTCAGATCCACTGACCCACATGTCGGCCGTGTGATTCCGGTCCTTGGGCAAGACACTTAACCCCTCTCCCCAGTGTCTGTGCACACTGGCGTATGAATGTTCCTTGATATAAAGCACTTTGAGCCTTGAAGGTTGAAAAGTGCTCTATAAAAATGTGACCATGACCATGACCAACTTTCAAAGTAAAATAATAACATCACCATGGAGACCAGCAGAGTTACACAGTGCACCTTTATCTAAGATCAGTAATAACCCCAACCCCACTAAAATAGTGCTGCAAGGTCAAAACCAGGATTATATCAGGACTAAAACAAGACTAAACCAGAAATAAACCTTTTCTCAGTGGAACTTGGACCATACCAGGACTATTTTAGGTCTAACCAGTATTAAACCATGATTTAAACTGGATCTAAAACAGAATTTAAAGGTCCCATATTATGTCAAATGTATTCTTGTGAGCTTTAAGTCATGTTATAATTCTGTTACCTCCTCAGAAACATATCTGGAGTTGTTTTGTTCAGTTTAAGTTTCATTCACACATGTTTGAGTAACCAACCCTTTATTATTAGTCTGTCTACATCTTCATCTCCTTAACCAAGTCTTAACCGAAACTTAAACTGAACAAAGACCAAGCTATGGCTAAAGCTAAACTGGCAAATCACAACAATAACGTAAACAATAAAACGTGTATTCAGTCGTGCTTTTGTCCCACAGACCGGAGGGAGAACGGAGCCCTGCCAAATGGAAATGTTTTTGGTTTGGTGCGAGCGGCATTTTAATAAAACATGTAGATTTGAGAAGTCATTCAGAGTTCAGCCTCCAGAGAAACAGGTCATTTTCTCTCCTCTCTCTCTCTCTCTCTCTCCTCCTCTGTCACTGTAAATGCTCTCCGCGGGGCACTAGTACATCAACTACATCAACTACATCCACTACATCCACATGCAGAGTACGCGCTAGCACCCTTGGGACACAGCTGCGCTCCGTGACATTAACCAGCGAGCATCTGCCGTGTTAGAGATGAATGGGATGGAATACAGTAAGTCTTATTCAATTTAGACAGAGATTACGAGTGTGTATTTACCAGTTAAGAAATCAAAATCAGAACCGGGATCCAGCTAATCAAACTGAACTTTGACCAAACCAGGACTAAAAGTCTTACATTACGCAAAATGGACTCTTGTTCTAATGTTACCTCCTCAAAAACAGACCTGGATTTGTGTTTTATTTCATTCACACATGTTTGAGTAACCCTTTATTATTGGTATGTCTATATCTCCAAAGCTCAAAATTCTCTGTTCCACCTTGTGATGTCATGAAGTAGTAGTTTTCATGTTAACAGCTCCTTTTACCTTTAGTTCAGTAGAGATTGGGAATTCCACAGCTGATCCAAATGATTCTAATGAAGGTGTATGGAGTTTAAAAAACACAGTGGAGCACTTCCTGTATTACCACAAGGTGCGACGGAGTGTTTTCTGTTTGAGAGAAGAACTGGGTTTGTGCGTTAAACATGTGTGAATAAACAAAACACAACTCCAGGTCTGTTTGTGATAAGGAAATAACATTAGAACAGATCAGAAAAAAGCCTAATATGAGCCCTTTAAGCAAGATAAAGCTAGTGTTTTACCTGGATTAAACCATAACAGTAAAACCAGGTCAAAACCAGAATCAGATTGGAACTAGCCTATAAACTAGCCAACCAGGTTCAAAATCCCAAAAGAAATATATACGCATCTTCTAAACCTTAATAAAACTGGGTGTAAACCTGAACAAAGCCATTACTGACTAAACTTGGCCAAGTCTTATAAAAAAAGAAATATATAAGATCTAAAACCAGGGGCACTTAGGGTTTAGTCCTTGTTAAGTCTTGCTTTAGTTGGGTTTACTTTAGTCCCATGCTTGATATGGTGATTGTGCACACACCATAGTCTGTATAAAGAAGTGGACTAAGTGAGTGTGACGTCACCCACAGCACTCGGCTCCAGTCAAATGAAGCTCATTGAGGCTAGAGCAGTTATGGGGCCAATTTGGAGCCAGTTCCATATTTCGAAATTTGAGCACATGTATCATAGCAACCAAAGAGCCAATCAGAAGCGAAAATGTAAAAGCTAATACCACTGCTTTAGCAGGGAGCGGGCGCTTAGCAACGCTGTCAATCAAACCTGTTGCTAACGCTAGCAGTGAGCGACCTTGAGGCAAAAAGGCGCCTGATTTGTCTGTTATTAATGTTCGTATCTTGATTTACAGACACAATAGTGAAATAAAAACCCAGGATCACGTCGAGCGGGTTAATACGAACATTTTAAGACCAAAATGACGAGTCTGACAGCAGCAGTTACAGAGAGAGGGGCCACAGTTTTTCAATAGAAAGTGAATTGGAGCCAAAATCAATGGAGCTGAAACACGCCCATGCTCACTTCCTATTTAGAACACAGTGGCTAGCGCGTTAGCTATGTCGATTTATATATATATGGCCGTGGCCCGCACCCGAACACATCCAACATCAACATAACAGCGTATATCATATATGAACCAGTGACTCTAAGAACTGTGACATAATCTGTGATCTGTAAAGATGAACGATATGGGCGGAGGAGGAGGAGGGGAAAGCGGGAGGGGCAGGAGCAGCAAAGGGTTTGTTTGGGTCAGTGTGGGCGGGGCCAGTGGCAGGTGTGGGAGTGATGGATGAGGGGCTGTCCCGATCGCAGAACTAAAAAGAGGCGAGTAGTGATGCAATAGCCTTAAATGTAGACACCAAGACATCAATAACCACGAACGCACCAGACCGAACACGAGGGAATGGACCAAATGTGAGGGAATGGACCCGGCACCAGACCAAACACAAGGGAATGGACCCGGAACCAGACCAAACACGAGGGAATGGACCAAACGTGAGGGAATGGACCTGGCAACAGACCAAACACGAGGGAACAGACCCGGAACCAGACCAAACACGAGGGAATGGACCCGGAACCAGACCAAACATGAGGGAATGGACCTGGCACCAGACCAAACACGAGGGAACGGACCCGGAACCAGACCAAACACAAGAGAATGGACCAAACGTGAGGGAATGGAACCAGAACCAGACCAAACACAAGGGAATGGACCCAGAACCAGACTAAACACGAGGTAATGGACCCAGAACCAGACCAACAGCACCAGACCAAACATGAGGGAATGGACCTGACACTCCGAGATGCCGCATTCTTATTATGAAACACTAGAGATCTATTATGACAAGAGCTGTGTTTGAGCAAGAATCACTAAAGTATGTTCAAACTAGAATGAGATTACAAAGCAACACAACAGGTAAACCAGGACTAAACTAGGTCTAAACTAGGACTAAACTAGGTCTAAACCAGGTCTAAACCAAGTCCGAACAAGGACTAAACCAGGTCTAATAACAAAAATTAAACCAGGTCTAAACCAGGACTAAACCAGGAATGAACCAGGTCTAAATCAGGACTAAAGTGGGTCTAAACCAAGTCTAAACCAGGACTAAACCAAGTCTCCACAAGGACTAAACCAGGTCTAAATACAAAGACTAACCCAGGTCTAAACCAGGTCTAAACCAGGCCTAGACCATGATTAAACAATGACTAAACCAGGACTAAACCAGGTCTAAACCAGGTCTAGACCAGGTCTACACCAGGACTGCTAGACCATGATTAAACAATGACTAAACCAGGACTAAACCAGGTCTAAACCAGGTCTAGACCAGGTCTACACCAGGACTAAACCAGGTCTAAAGAAGGACTAAATTAAATCTAAATCAGGATTATACAAACTGTAATAACAGGAACAACAACACTACATCAGGATTAAACCAAAACAAAATATAATTTCTAAACTAGAAGTAAACCCTCCCTGTGCTGAGCAATGAACAGAGCTTAACAGGCCAATCCTAGAACGAATGTGACCACGGCTAATTATAGACTCATTTTAGAAAGGATTAAACGAGGACTAAACCAGGCCTGAATGCGCTCTGAACCAGAACAAAATCAAAAGTCGCTCAGTAAGCTGGGCCAAACGGAGAACTAAACAGCTCCTTGTTTTATGTGATTTCCCTTTGCAGAGTCTATTAGCGATTTCGAAAAAATCACATTTTAAAGGTTCTATATTACACAGAACTGACTCTTGTGAGCTTTAAGCCAGGTTATAATGTTGTTACCTCCTCAAAAACAGACCTGGAGTTGTGTTTTGTTTCATTCACACATGTTTGAGTAACACTTTATTATTAGTGCGTCACTTTCAGAAAAATAATCTTGATTTGAGCAGATCTGACTAATTGTGATGGATACATTTATTTATTTATTAGACTCCGGTGGCTAAGCGTTGACGGTTCAGTCCAGCTCTGACCACTGCATCCTGTTCTTGCGTCTTTGGGCAAGATTCTTCACCTTAAAAAGTGCTAAATTAGGTTGATGTTTTATCAAAAAAGAAATCACAAATTGTCAAAACTTCCCAAATCAAGTTTAATATTCTCACACATAACTCTAGGTCTGTTTGCGATGAGGAAACAACATTAAAACACAGATCAGAAAACAGCGTCATATGGGCCCTTTAAACACATCCTCTTGTGCATATGCAAATACAGCTCATATCAGATCATTACAAGTGACTGAAATGTAAATGGTGTTGGTACAGTCTCGCGGTCTCTCCCACAATGCGACACAGGGTCATTTTTTGATTCCGTCAGAGAATAATTACAAGCCCCAAATGCCAGTATTATTGTGTTATTAATCTGCCTCGTCCTTGATGCTCCAGACTGGAAAAACAAGCCACGGCAGCCCCCCGTTTCCCTCCACTCTCTGTTTCATATATCTGCTTTGTTTTCTAACAGTAAAGACGTGAGGCGGCTTTGAAATTACATGTTTGGTGCAGTGAACAAATATGATGAAACACGAGAATGAATTAGGAGCTCCCGTATGCGTCTTACAAACAGGGAAACAGCCAGGTTTTCACTTCAAATGAGTTTAACTTCTTTTAGAACCAGTATATAAAGCTAAAAGTTGTTTACTGTTTGTTATAAAAGTAGTGATGTTAAGTTTTGTTTATGTCTGTGTAAAATGACCTGAAAGGGGCAAAAGACATGAGTGAGACACAGCAACAAACATCTCAGAGATACAGTGATTTGTACTTATTCAAACTTTCAATCTCTCCAACTCCAGTGTATAGTGTGTGTATAGTACAGTATATGTATGTGTGTATATAGGGCTGGGACTAGTACCTTAACAATACCTGCTTTTCGATACCGATTCCTGTACCTGTTCTTTTTACAGTGCCTGTATATTTTATAATGTAAATTAATGGCGAATATAACATAATAACAAAATACGTTCCATGCTTGAATGGCGTTAAAAATAGAATAGACATATGTTAGTTCATATTTTAAAACACAGTACTTGGCTATACGACGTCCAGTTATACCTCAACAAACAAAAGCATATGACCCAGAGCCACAGTTGACCCTCAGGTGGACTCACACCAGCTTCAGTTTCACTTTTGTTTTTGTCGCACACTTTTGTTTTTTCTACCACAGGCAGCGCTGTGGAGCCCATGCTGTTTGTTTTGATATATAACAGTTTTACTGAGCGGTTACCTGGACGGAGAAGGATTATGGTGACCTTAACGCAGACTCGTTTGGCTGCTTCTTTGCACACACACTCCACACTGGATATATTTACTACGACACATTTATTTCCCTGCATTTGTAAAGTGTTTAACATGTTGTCAGTGGCATCCACCTGCAGCTCCCTGTCCACTGCTTGATCTTTTGTGTTTTGTGTCGTGTTTTGTTTTGTTTATTCATTTTAGCGCGACTCTGCAAACACCTCATAGATATTACATTACGCTCTGATTGGACCTGGGCGGCTACTGCTGTGGACAGAGTCAATTACACTTTTACCGGGACCGAGGAAGAAGAGGATTTTGTAGGAGTTTTAGTTCATATTATCTGTTTGGCTTCAACTTTACCCAGACACACACTCCACACTGGATATATTTACTACACCGCATTTATTTGGGAATAACGCTTTTACCAGGACCGAGGAAGAGGAGCAGGATGTTGGCGGAGTTTGGTTCATATTATCTGTTTGGTTTCATCTTTATGTGGACACTGCAGACTGGATGTGGATTTATTATGATGCTCTTTGACTTCGAGACACTGTAAAGGCCCCACACTGGAGACCAGATGTGTTTTCGAGTGGACTCAACACGCTGTTTCTTTGAGAGTGTTGTCTGGACACATGTAGGCCTATGTAAGTGCTGTTTGTGCCAGTCGTGATGCATGAGCTCTGCTGTTAAAGGTCCTATATTACGCACAACTGACTCTTGTGAGCTTTAAGTCATGTTCTAATGCTGTTACCTCCTCAAAAACATGCCTGGAGTTGTGTTTTGTTTCATTCACACATGTTTGAGTAACACTTTACTATTAGTCTGTCTACATCTCCAAAGATCAAAAAGCTCTGTTCCACCTTGTGATGTCACGAAGTGGTAGTTTCCAAGTTAACAGCTCCTTTTACCTTTAGTTCTGTAGAGATTGGCAATTCCAGGACTGAAATCATCCAAATGATTCTAGTGAAGGTGCGTGGAGTTTAAAAACACAGTGGAGCACTTCCTGTATTACCACATGATGACATCACAAGGTGGAACTGAGTGTTTTCAGTTTGAGAGAAGAACTCAGCCTAAATATGCAGGGATGTGTGTTAAACATGTGTGAGGGTCTGTTTGTGATGAGGAAACAACATTAGAACATAGATCAGAGAATAGTGGAATTTGGCCCCTTTAAATAAATCAGTGCTGTGTATTTATAGGCTCATTGGCGCGGACATTTAAAGCCAAGGAACTGAAAGTTGGCACCGAACGAACATACTTTGGTACTTATAATATATATATATACATATATATGCATGAAATAAATAATAAAAAGAAAAGAAAAAAACAGAATCCATTTTGTATTAATCCGATTTGTACCACTCCTCCGTGAGCATAGCATTTTGATTCAGTTGTTCGTCTGCTGTGGACATGACGAAACAGCACTTATGATTGCAGTGGGATTGCACAAGACTTGGCAGGTGTCCAAACAGTTCACAGCTCTTTACCGTCTACAGCGCCCCCCGGAGGCAGTCGACACAACCCAAGTCTAAACCAGGTCTTAACTAGAAACTAATCAGGTCTGAACAGATAAAACTGCCCAACCTGCTCATCACTGCCTAATCCCGTCAGATCTCAGAGGCTAAATATGTCCGGGTCTGGTTAGTAATTGGATGGGAGACAGCTGGGAATATCTAGTGCACAGTTGTGTTGTTGTGTCCTAAGGCAAGACGATTCATGCCTGTCTGTGTATAAATTCGGTTGTGTGTGAGTGTTGGTGATAGTTGGAGTGGTTGATGGCACAGTTTGTCAGCCTTGCTTCCATCAGTTGACCCCAGGGGAGCTGTGGCAACAATATTACCTTACCACAACCGAGAGAGGAGTGAATACATGGAGTGAATAAATACTGTACTGTAAAGCAGCGTGCATTCTATAAATCCAATACATTTTTATTACAAATATGAATTTATCTGTGCAATCCCTCAGTCTTCCAGGTCTGATCCATAGTAAAAGAAAAATTCAAATCTGTAACTGGACAAAATGTTTTTTTTTTGGGAAGTCTAAACCTAGAAGGAAAGGTGTAACCGTGACAAGCTTCAGAGGATTTTCCGACAGCACGAAATTCCGGTCTATTTCAACACTACACTGGAGAAACTAAACAGACACTCCATAAGAAAATGTACCAACATCATCGCAAGAGCAGCTCAGGACCCCAATCTGCTGTGCATCTCCATCTCAAAGCCACTATCCACTCCTTTGAAGAAAAAAGAGATACAGATCTTAGCCAAAGAAAAGAAATGGTTTGAGAGGGGAGTAAAAGAGGCATTTTTTGTTAGGAAAGACAATCCATCTTTGAAAAGGAATGCAGGCCTTAGACATCATCTATCTCCTATTTATAACTCCATCCTCAGACCTAAATCTAAACAAGGAAAACAATAGTGCTAGCTAGTACACTAATAGCCAGTATGCTAATAGGTGTGAAAGCATCCATTAGGGGCCTGAATGATTATGCAAAACATGACTCAGCACAATAGATGTAGGCCAACAAACAGTAACTATAAACAAACAGGTGTGTTAGCTTCAGTGTAGTTAACTCCTCCCTTCAAACAGATATAAGGCAGTGTCCAGCAGTGATCTGACCAGAACTGAAGAAGCAGCTTGGATGAGCAGCCAAACGTCTTCACTCTAAAACTTTGTGTCCAGTTAACAAAATTTAAATTTTCTTTTACTATTATTAATTTAACAAGGACAAAGCGAGAATTACAACAGCATTACCAGAAAAGGTTAAGATATGTCCAATTTAAAAATCAGGTCTAAACTAAAACCAAAACTAGACCAGCATAAATCAAGACTAAAACTAGGACTCAAGATCTGAACCAGAACAATCGGTCCAAACCCAGGAGTCTTTCAGTGTCACATCAGCCCACAGTGAACAGAGTGTAAGTGTAAACTGGCCAAACACTGGAGAGCTCTTTACCTTCTTGAGGATCCCCGTGAGGCGGTCGGTCTCACAGTCGATGATGATCTGGCCCTCCTTCCTCTTGTCCAGATCCTGAAACACCTTGAGGAACGAGGCTTCAGTCATGGTTTCCACGTTCACCGACGTCACCAGCCAGTTCTTCTCCGCCGCCGTGTCCAGCACCTTCTGCAGCACCGAGAGGCCTGGGGGAAGGAGGGGGGGGGGGGAGATCAATACAGGTTTGAAAATGAGGATAGAGACAGAGATGCCACAGATGGGAAAGGACTTATGTTTATACTACTACTACAACGTGTACATTTTATTATTTTTACTCTATACTTCAATCGTTTTAACTAGGTGCAGGGTCCACTAACCTGCTTGTTTCCATGTAGATTATAACTTGGGACCTGGAATGTTCCGCAGTATGGCATTAAACTTGTTTATAGGGATCATATTACTCTATTTTCTGGTCTATGTTCTAATGTTGTTTCCTCATCACAAACAGACCTGGAGTTGTGTTTTGTTTCATTCACACATGTTTAACACACAAACCCTGCATATTTAAGCTGAGTTCTTCTCTCAAACTTCTCTCAAACAATACTTCTCAGCCCTGGAATTGCCAATCTCTTCTGAACTAAAGGTAAAAGGAGCTGTTAACTTGAAAACTACCGCTTCATGACATCACAAGGTGGAACTGAGCATTTTGAGCTTTGGAAATGTAGACAGACTAATAATAAAGTTGAGGTTACTCAAGCGTGTGAATGAAACAAAACACAACTTGAGAAGGTAACAACATTGTAACACGGTTTAAAGTCCATTTTGTGTAATATAGGACCTTTGTCTTACATTTATTGAATTATAAAACCCTCCAGGCAAAGCTAACACATTTCAGACAAGCGTGTAGCCGATGCTCAACCAGAAAAGTTCCATAATGCAGCTTTAATCTGTCTTTTAGCCTCATTACTGACCTGTATACTGTATAACTGCACATAGGTTTGACTGATTTCATTCATTAAGTGTTGGAGCTGACAGTCCACTGGCTCGATTATGCTTCAAAACGGTTTTACACTGAGGGATAAATTATAAGCAGTTTAATTTCATAGTGTTTCGGGCTCTACTACGGCTGAGAAGATGAATGAACACAAATGTACAACGGAGCCAAAGCTGTGCCAAAACTCAGACTGCATTAGACAAATGCCGTCAGAATGGCCCCTGTGGTTTTGGTGATAAAGTGTAATGAGGAAAAGTGTCTATTAAACAGGCTGTGCACAGGTGAGACGCTGCAGTTCATACAGAGCCTAAACCTGCAACAAGACAACAACGGAAAAACATCGTCATGTGGAATCAGAATTACCAGGGATGCACCACAGACTGTATAAAGAAGTGGACTAAGTGAGTGTGACGTCACCCACAGCGTTCGGCTCCAGTCAAATGAAGCTGATCAAGGTTAGCAGTTATAGGGGCCAATTTGGAGCCGAGTTCCGTGTTTGGAAGTCCGACTACAAGTATCATAGTAACCAAAGAACCAATCCGGAGCGAGGCTGTTGACGGTAACGCTCCTTCCCACTCACACCGCTGGTTTAGCAGGGAGCGGGCGCTTAGCAACGCTGTCAATCAAACCAGTTGCCAACGCTAGCGGGTGCGACCTCGAGGAAAGAAGGCGCCTGATTTGTCTGTTATTAATGTTCATATCTTGAGTTACTAACACAATAGTGAAATAAAAATAACAGGATCATGTAGAGTGGGTTAATACAAACATTTTAAGACCAAAATGACGAGTCTGACAGCAGCAGTTACAGAGAGAGGGGACACAGTTTTTCAATAGAAAGTGAATTGGAGCCAGAGTGGATGGAGTCGGAAGTGCGCCCAAGAGTGGATGGAGGCAGAAGTGCGCCCATGCTCACTTCCTGTTTGGAATGCGGTGGCCACCAGGTTAGCTATGTCCACTTATATATACAGTCTATGGTTCCGATACCGATGACGATACTTTGCCTTTAAGTATCTGGAAACACCCGATATCAACCGATACTAAGGCAGAGACTGAAGATATCTATTATTATCTAAATGGTCAGTTTTATAGACCAATCTTCAAAGCCAATATCACAAAAATTTTATATTGGCACTGATATCAGATACCAGTATCTTATAGGTGCATCCCTAAAAATTACATTATGTCATTTGATCTTAATAAAAGCCTCCGTGGAGATAAACACGTATATATACATAGACTGTATATATAAATGGACATAGCTAACTTCTATTGAAAGTTTCTATTGAAAAACTGTGGCCCCTCTCTCGGTAACTGCTGCTGTCAGGCTCATCATTTTGGTCTTAAAATGTTCGTATTAACCCGCTCTACATGATCCTGAGATTTTTATTTCACTATTGTGTCTGTAACTCAAGATATGAACATTAATAAGAGACAAATCAGCTGCCTTCTTTCCCTGAGGTCGCTCCCGCTAGTGTTAGCAACAGGTTTAATCGACAGTGTTGCTAAGCGCCCGCCCCTGCCAAACCAACAGTGTGGGCGTTACCTTCAACAGCTCCACTCCAGATTGGCTCTTTGGTTGCTATGATACTCACGGTCAGAATTCCAAATATGGAACTATAACTGCTCTAGCCTCAATGAGCTTCATTTGACTGGAGCCGAACGCTGTGGGTGACGTCACACTCACTTAGTCCACTTCTTTACACAGTCTATGGTTTAATCCCACATCGCTGAACATTCAAGGCAAAATAATTACATCACCATGGCGACAAGCACAGGTGACAGACCCTATACAAGAAGTTACTTAGCGCACCTTTAAACTAGCAATTACAACAGCCTTAGTCAATGACTGTCAGCAATATGTTCCACAATAGGACTAAACCAGGATTAAAGCAGAACTAAACCAGGACTTACACAGCCTCAGATGACATCACTGCACAGAACACGATCAGATCTAACGCTCCCAGAACCAATTACAGGTGACGTTACTCAATTACTCTGTCACCAACACTGTGGCGTTCGCTGGCATCACGGAGACGCCGCTCTGTGGGCTCTGGGCTCGGGGCTGTGGGCTCGAGGCTCGTGTAGAGACAGGAAATAAAAGGCCATTAGAGGAAACATTGATCTGCAGCTCTGATTTACATTCTGACTCACTTCGACACTCATTTGGTGCTGCTGCTGGCACCCAACCAATCAGATCGCTCGCTCTCGGGTTGGCATCGTCGTTTAGTTGCTCCGCTGAGTAAATAAAGCAGTTTCATCCGCAGCAAGTACGGCCGATATTATCCAAATGAATTAGAGGAACTGTAAAAATGTAAACGAATAACTGGGAGAAGGGTGATGTTTATATTTGTTTGTGATGCCAAAGCTATGTAGAAAGGCTCTATTCACTTCCACTTTTCTTCGTTAGGCTTGTACCGTACCACTGCCCTTTATGCCAGATGCCCTTCCATAGGCAAGATTATTTTTCCATCTTCAAAGCCCGAGAAATGGTACGGGGATTTTGAAAACACATTTTTTTACAGGGATATTCTAGAGTGCGATGATGTTTTTCTCCCAGATGGGGGGGCTAGAGTTAATTAATTTGCCCTATTGATTACATTGTACTTTGTTATGAAATACCCAAAAGGTAAATTGACAAATGTTGAACCTGATCATTTCTATTAGTGACTAAACCCGAGATCTCCCTGTGTTACAGCAGAAATCAGCATTTTAACAATATTTATTTTAGCTGCCGCCATCTGTATTAAATATTATTGGCGTGTTGTGATGTCATCTGAAACCACAGACTGTGTAAAGAAGTGGACTAAGTGAGTGTTACGTCACCCACGGCGTTCGGCTCCAGTCAAATGAAGCTCATCGAGGCTAGAGCAGTTATAGCGGCCATATTTGGAATTCCGACTGCAAGTATCATAGCAACCAAAGAACCAATCCGGAGTGAGGCTGTTGAAGGTACCGCCCCTTCCCGCCCGCACCGCTGGTTTAGCAGAGAGCGGGCGCTTAGCAACTCCGTCAATCAAACCAGTTGCTAACGCTAACGGGTGCGACCTCGGGGAAAGAAGGCGCCTGATTTGTCTGTTGTTAATGTTCATATCTTGATTTACAGACGCAATAGTGAAATAAAAACCCCAGGATCATGTAGAGAGGCATTTTGACGATTTCTTTCCCATTCAAAAGATAAAGTATTTCGTTTTAAATCGGTAATCGCTATGGCAACAGTCCTAATGTCCCATCACTCTGAAACACATAGATACAGAAAGTACGGGGATATCGTTTGAAGACATCTGGTAAACCATTAGTTACTACTATTTTCTAAACAGCCTCAAATCAATTCAGATACACACCCAGTATAAAACAGCAGACCACTTTGGGTTTATCTTGCAGAAAAAAAGCACTAAAACAGATAGGGCCTGTGAGGAGAAGAATGCCTGAGAGAGGGACCGGTCATTTGTCAAAAGAACGAAGATGTGGAGCCATTTTAAAAATCTCCACAATACCTATTCCTGCAATTTTGTATAGCAATCAGACAGCATATGCTAACACACGAGCCATCCCATTTATTTTTATTGTCTGCCATTGTGCGAGTAAATGCAATGTTTGGGAGCATCTTTCATCCCTGTTTGACCATGCAAATAGATCAAATGTTAAATGGCTTTTCCAGCAGACACAACAAGATCTGTCTGAGAGAGATGATTGGACGGCCTTATTAGAATGCACGCCAGCTGCTCTCCGGGCGATTCACGAGGCCCGTTCCACATCAGGTCATTACGGGATAAAAGATGGATGACGTCCACACCTACACAAATGACCAACGCACACATCGCAAGTGCCTAAATAATGAGAGATTCCTTCCTTCTAGGAGCAGTGTTGGAAGAATATGTTCCAGTATTATTAAAACTGACTCTTGTGAGGTTTAAGCCATGTTCTAATGCTGTTCCCTCCTCAAAAACATACCTGGAGTTGTGTTTTATTTCATTCAGACATGTTTGAGTAACACTTAGTAACACAGTATTAGTCTGTCTACATCTCCAAAACTCAAAATGCTCTGTTCTGTGACTTATAACATAAATCAGAAAATAGCGTAATATGGGCCATTTAAAGTGAGTTTTGTAATGGAATCTGTTACATGGTCCATTCAAACTTTCACTTTGAGTTCAGTTCGAGTTTATTTCTATAGCACATTTAAAACAACTTGAGCTGAACAAAGTGCTCCGCATAAAAGTAAACAAAAAACAAATATACAGATACAGATACATACACGATACATAGGAGCAGAACAATAAAACACCTGTATATCCTGTGTAGTATTAAATGCCAGGGAGAAGAGGTGGGTCTAGTGTTAAATGCCAGGGAGAAGAGGTGGGTTTTCAGTCTAGTCTTAAACTGCGTTAAAGACTGAGAGGATCTGACAGGCAGAGGGCGCTAAATGAAAGAATAACTGTACTGGAACACAGTTAGTATTAGTATTCAGAAAATGTATTTTTGGTACATTTATTTATTATAGTACTTCCCAACACTGTGAGAAATATGGGCCCCGGAGCAGTATCTTTGTGTGGTGTTTTTTGCCTTTCTTTAGTTGTTCATGAGTGAATAACTGTGGTCCTTGGGGGTGGCAGATTTAGTGTTAGCTCTGACACTAGTGATACGCATGGGAACACAGCAGTTCATCATAGAGGGATAAGGCCGGTGGGGTCCGGAGACGCATGGACAACCATTACAACTGAAGCTGTAATCGTGAAGCGCGCTCAGTCAGTTTTGTTTTGTGTTTTTTATGTTACTTTTTTGTTTGTTTAAATCTTTCTTGTTACGTTATTGTTTGATAAACACAGTATACAAAAGCAGCATTAATAAAACCTACAACCCGACGTAAAAAGACACAGCCAGCGATGCACTAACAGAACAGATTACTGTAACCGGACTCAACATTGTGTGTTTTCATGGGAGATTCAGGACCATGGACAGCGACACTGTAAACAGGCTCACTTTGCTCTGACTAAAACGGCATTTCATATCCAACCACAGACTGCGTAAAGAAGTGGACTAAGTGAGTGTGACGTCACCCACAGCGTTCAGCTCCAAATGAAGCTCATCGAGGCTAGAGCAGTTATAGAAGCCAATTTGGAGCTGAGTTCCATATTTTTTTCCATATCATCAATGCAAGATCTTGGTGAAAAATTAATGCAACACTGGATGGAAATAAATCTTGTGACATTGCAGAAGCATTAATTTTTTTGCATTAATTTTTCACTAAGATCTTGCATTGATGACGGTAGAGTCTGACGCTGCGCAAAGCCTTCTCCAGCACATCCCAAAGATTCTCAATGGGGTTAAGGTCTGGACTCTGTGGTGGCCA
>KN484026.1:0-14946 GCA_000787095.1 Periophthalmodon schlosseri
GTTTGTAGATCTCTGTATTAGCACTGCTAAGCTTGATGTACCCACTAGGAAGGTTTGTATTTCCTGAAATAGGCCCCTGTGAAAGATGACATTTGGTGTGTGAGATCCAAGAATTAAGATTATGTAACAACAATCACAAACAACTTTAAATTTAGAAGCCTACTGATACAGCGCCTTATAATATCAGACTGGCACAACAGACTTGGACCCACACCAGCACAGAGGTAAATATTGACAGTAGGCAGACTTGGATAGGCATAGACAGGAGTGGTTATTATGTAACTGGAGCCTAGTGTAGTTTATGAGCCAGCACTGTGGACTAGGCTGCAGCTGTGGGGTCTGTACAGTGGAGGAGTGCTGGAAATGCTAATTCACCTTAAAAATTAGCACAATATTATTTTTGATACTGTGGCTTACAGTCAGAGTCACTTTAAAGAAACAAAGGGGTATTAGTGTTTATAAGATTATTACAATGCAGTACATGTTAGTTGCTAGCCTGCCAGTAGTTTTGATTCAGACAAACAAGCAAAAAAAAAACAAAAAACAAAAAAAAAAAAACACTTAAAGGTGCTCTATAACTTCTCTTTTGGAGGAATTGCCTGTTTGGTGTCACTAGGCTACATTCACACTACAAACCAAATCACATATGGGTAAAAAAAATTGGATTTGGCCTGCAGTGTGAACAGGTTAGGGGCCTCATTTATAAAAGTGTATGTAGGAACCATAGACTGTGTAAAGAAGTGGACTAAGTGAGTGTGAAGTCACCCAGAGTGTTCATCTCCAGTCAAATGAAGCTCATCGAGGGCAGCAGTTATCGGGGAGAATTTGGAGCCAAGTTGCATATTCGGAATTCCGTGAGTTTCATAACAAACAAGGAGCCAGTACGGAGCGGGGTGGTTGAAGGTAACGCCCCTTTCCGTTTAGCAGGGAGAGGGAGCTTAGCAATGCTGTGAATCAAACCTGTTGCTAATGTTAACGGGAGTGACCTCAGGGAAAGAAGGCGCCTGATTCGTCTGTTATTAATGTTCCTATCATGAGTTACGGACACAATAGTGAAATAAATATATCAGGATCATGTAGAGCGGGTTAATACGAACATTTTAAGACCAAAATGATGAGGCTCACTGCAGCAGTTACAGAGAGAGGGGCAATAGTTTTTCTTCCACAAACTTCCTCACCTTCATCTCTGAAAGCCCCAACACGCGCAATTGTTGGATCAGACTGCTCATTTCCACGTCAAGTTGTTTATATAGATGAAACTTAACATGGAAAGTTATGTACTTTTTGTTTGTAAACATATTTCATAAATAGATCCCAGATCTGTGGAGAGGCTACTTTTCTCACAGTAACAACATGTGTTTCAAGGCACTTAAGACTGACAAACTGAATGTCATCCTGTGGGACATGCAGGCGAAAGTAATAACATCTCCACGGACTCAAGCGGCTCACCAGAAAAGTTCCATAGTGCACCTTTACTTTAATTGCTATACTTTGTTGTAACATAATGGGGAACAGATTGGGGCATAGATATTACATTGATCCAATAATTCCAAAAACACATTTATTTTTACGCACACTTACATCACTTGACATGGTATTCAAGCGATTGTGAAGTGAATACAGTTCTATTTATACTCCACTGCTTCTATATTTAGACAAGTGAGTATTCAAAACATGCTTTAGAAATTCAGTATTTTTTTCATATTTGTAGCCGCTGTACAGTTTGCCCATAAGTCACGCTAAAGTCCTTCGTATGATTTAATAGACCCATACAGTCGTAGCAGTGGTCCTTGTGCCAGTGCTGAGTTGACTGAAGGCTTGGCAGATCTCCAGCAGATGTAAGGGGAGAAGGAGAGAGCTGTCCCCCAGAGAGAGGGCCTGCCTGTGGGCTAGAGAGGGGCCGGGAGTGCCTCTGTTTTCTGAAGCTCCTCGTATAGATGTCAGTCCCAGATTGAGTTTCATTTGGGCTTTCAGGAAGTGGGGAATAATTCAAAACAGAGCCTCAGCTAAGGCCTTTTCACCGTTCATTCATGTTGCCAGTCCAAAACACTTCAACTGAAAAGAAATAAGTCTAGTGTGAAAAAAATCTGATATAAACCAAAAGATGAACGAATTTTTTGAAAATCAAGAAACAAAGCTACAGTTTGGTGTTTGATGATATTAAGGGTCATGTTTTCATCCAATAACAGCCCATTTAACCTCAGGGACAGTGTAATTAAAGGAGCTATATTATGTAAAATGCACTCTTCTGAGCTTGTGAGCCATGTTTCATCAGCGTTTCCTCAGTATTCGCTTACTCAGTATAGATTGATTGATGCATGTCTACATATTCTTGCATTGTCCTTCGAGACTTGAGTGCTCCGAAAAATTCTGTTTTCACCTTATCCCCGCCAAATGCGATGTACTTACTTGCAATTATTTTAAAAAATGTTGGACTCTGGCTCTTAATGTAGGGTTCAAAAATGTCAAGTAGCCATTTTAAAAAAAAACTTGTATTGGAAATCTGCTGCTTGTTACGGTGAAATGTCACTTTGAAGAGGAAGTCAATAGACCTGTTTGTATTAGGCTGTTCGATTATTAACACACAAACACAACAAAACAAAACAAAACAAAACAAAAAAATTACTACTATTTGACACTAAATACTAGAAAAAGCATAATATGTCTACTTTAAGCTTATATCTAATTCTGATCTAGCTTTTAATTAGGTAATTGGTTATTAATTATGTAATGATTACAACCCTTGACAACCCTTTTTCTACAGTTTCTCTTCTATTTATTAATTTATATTATGCGTATCTGATATGACATTCTAGACAGTCTGTAAAGTTCGATCATTATTTTGACATTTTTGTTAGCAGTTAACTACACATTATTCAGAGGCATGTTATGAGATTATTAACCACGTTTATTCTCGCTTCTTCTGGAAGGATTTTACCGTTACCTGACACTGTGTTTGGATCACAAAAATAACATTGTCTCATTTTGAATTTTATGAGCATCTAACATTAAGACTTCCCTGTATCCTTCAACAGAAAAATACAATTATTCAACCACAAACAATACCCCGCAAGCCTTAGGGAACAGTTCATATATTCTGCATTTGTCTGGTCATTACTAAAGTGCATGGGGTCCAATATGCCCGTCATTTTCCTTATAATTTCAAGGACAAATCTTCACACATTATATGGTAAATGGTCACATTTTTATATAGCGCTTTTCCACCTTCAAGGCACTCACGAAACTTTTACATCAAGGGACCACTCACCCATTCACACGCACATTCATACGCCAGTGTACGCAGACACTGGGAGCGAGGCGGGGTAAGTGTCTTGCCTGATGACACAACAACAGCATTTATCTGTGGGAGGTAGAATCGCACCGCCAACCTGTGGGTCAGTGGATCTAACCGCTCAACCAATGATGTTTAAGCCAAGAGCGGGATTCGAATTGCCTTGGGATCAGTGGATAAACGCTCTAATGTCGCCCGTATATGCAAAAAAAAATCTATCTTACTGTATTTTGGCCAGGGACAGTGAAAGGTCATTACAGTAAAGTATTAAAGTGTCTATTCTGTCATGGTTATTGATCATTTTAATATTACTTGCAAAACCCTTTTCCCCTGGTGGACAAAAGGATAGTACGCTCACTTGCAATAAGAACCCATTATCCCGGGAGACTTAGAGTATTAGCAGTCATTGTACCTATGTTATTATAGTAGCATTTGTAGCAGTACTGGTTTAAGTGTTGTGGTAGGAGAGATAGTAGTAGTAATAGTAATAGTAGTAGTAGTAGTAGTAAATGGTCACATCTTTATATAGCGCTTTTCCACCTTCAAGGCAATCAAAGCGTTTTACATCAAGGAACCACTCACCTATTCACACACACGTTCATACACCAGTGTACGCAGACACTGGGGGAGAGGTGAGTTAAGTGTCTTGCTCTAGGACACAGTGACAGCATTTATCTGTGGGAGCAGGATTCAAACTGCCAACCTGTGGATCAGTGGACAAACACTTTACCAACTGAGCAATTGTCGCCCTGGTAGTAGGAGCAGTATTAGTTGTTGTAGTAGCAGTATTGTTGTAGTAGAAGAGGGTGTAGTAGTAGTGTTGTGGTAGGAGAGGTTGGTAGCTGTAGTAGTAGTAGTAGCGTGGTAGAAGAGGTATTAGTAGTAGAATATAGTGGAAAAAGTGTGGTGGCAGAAGAGGAAGAAGTAGTAATGTTGTGGCAGAAGAGGTAGTAGAAGTAGGAGTGGTAGTAGCAGTAATAGTGGTAGTTCAGTAGCAGTTGTGTAGTTGCAGTAGTAGCAGCAGTAGCACTACACATCGTCAGCGCACAGCTACTATCTAACCCTTCACAAGATCATCAGTTATTACTCCAGAGTCTCCCTTCCCCTGCTCTATTCACTATATTGATCTCTATGTACATTCTCATAAACAGCTTCATCACCTCAGGGGCCTGTAGTCTGACCTCAGTGTAAACTATTATATTTACGCTGTGTAATAACCTGCTGCACTGTTGACATTTTATTCCCTATACAATTTTGTGACTTATCATTTATTTAGCTCTTTGAATTGCAGTAGTGTTAACCAACTAATGCTACCAGGGCAGTGAATAATTTAAGAGTTTATAAAGCTGCAGTTGCGTAGTGATTTAACCAAAATAACATTCACACATTTAAACATTTTATAAACTAAAAGCTAGAATTGTTTGCATTCAGTTCCACAAAAACACTTTTACGGCAACGTTGGATAAGTGTCTTGCCCAAGGACACGACAGCACTGTGAATTTGTGAAGGATTTGATCTACCTCTGAACCACTGTCCGTTGCAGAATTTGTAGTAGAATTTGCAGTAGTGATACAGGAATAATATCACCTTGTGTCAGTGAATAGTCAAAGTATGTGATTTGTTTCTTTTTTTAAACAATAATTTGTTGCCTTTTTAACAAAACAGAACAATACAATCCAGCACAACACAGTCTGTATAAAACTAATTGGACAAACATAGCCACCGGGTCTGAGTTAGAGCTAACATGACAAGGAAATACACACTGCATAGTTACTGGTTAAATTTAAAGACAAAATGGGAGCCTCCTTTATGAACCACATCAGCCAAGTGCCCGAGGCAGGTGGTCCAGAAAGGGATAACCATATTTTATAGAAAGTGTTCGAACTGGCAGGGCACGGAAGCACTCCACTGGAAAAACTTTAAAAGTCTCTCTGTGCCATTGTGTAACAGATGGAGGCTGTGCTTGTATCCACTGAAGCAGGATGCGTGTAAAAGTTTACGTAGTAACATCATCTGCCCTGGTATCACAAGCAGCCTCTCAGACTGGCCAAAAAGAAATAAAACAAGGTCCAGAGAAACAGCTCGGTGAAAAATGGAGCAGAGGTCCTTAGGAACACATCTCCAAAACCTGAATATCAACAGACATGCCAGATACAGTGATAATTATCATCTCTACTTTCAAAAATTAAGGTGTATAATTTCACAGTAGTTCATTTGTCTCTTTTTTGCCAATAAACTGGGACTAAACTCAGAAAAAAGCCAGACAATGTCACAACTAAAATAGATTGAAACCAGAACGAAACTAAGATGAGTTTGAATGCAGCCTTAATTATTATGTAACTTTTCTGGTGGAGGATCTGCCGCTTAACGTCTTCATGGAGAACTTATTTCTTTATGTGGGATGTTTCACAGTTTGGTATTAAACATATATTGTGTTCATTCGATTACAAGTGTTTTTATTGCACAAAATACCTTGAAAAACATACATTTGTGAGCTGGCTTGCCTCTCCGCAGAGTTGACCTGTTACTTGGGCTTGTTTAATTTCGTACTGTGGAATAATCGGTGCAATGACATCTCAGTGAAGACAAGCAGGTGGTGAAAGGTTACATAGTGCACCTTTAAATAAAAAGGTATGGTCATTTAGAAACACTTTTCCATGAGTCCAGTTTGGAGCACAGATGTGAATATTCTCACTAGATTATGCAAAGTACTTGTTTTCTTACATAATTAAAACACAAAATAAGCTTATGTTGTTTATTTATTTCTCCCATCATTCATTTTATTCTAAAAACAGTGGAATGCAGGCACCCATGATAGACTTCAGTTTGTCTTTGTGTAAACGCATTTCAACCAATTATCAAACCAAATCTGACTAAAAACTTGGAATATTATATATTTATGTTTTTTATATTTATATTGTAAATACCAGGACACGCTGTTTAAAGGTCCTATATTACACAAAATAGATTCTTGTGAGCTTTAAGCCATGTTAGAACATTGTTACTTCATCAAAAACCTACCAGGAGTTGTGTTCGTGTTTTCACACACGTCTGACTAACCCTAGTTTATTAGTCTGTCTACATCTCCAAAGCTCAAAATGCTCTGTCCCACCTTATGATGTCATGTAGTGGTAGTTTTCAAGTTACCAGCTACCTTTTACTTTTAGTTCCTTAGAAATTGGGAATTCCAGGACTGAAATCATCCAAATGTTTTTAATGAAGGTGTATGAAGTTTAAAAACACTGTGGAGCACTTCCTGTATTACCACATGACATCACAAGGTAGAACAGAGTGTTTTGAAAGGAGAACTCGGCGTAAATATGAAGGATCTGTGTGTTGAACCTGTGCGAATGAAACAAAACAAAACTCCAGGTCTGTTTGTGATGAGGAAACAACATTGTAACATAGATCAGAAAATAGGGTAATATGGGCCGTTTAAGATCTCACCCTCTTTTCTTGTAAAAAATTGCAATCTCTCCAATTATCCAATGCAACAGAGGTGTTCAGTTCCTCATTAAAGCAAGTCCTACCAACTCCAAAATGTGTTCCCTCAAGTGGAAGTACAAGAAAGGTACCATGCACAGATTTACAAAGCAATCCTGGAGGCTAGTCTCTTTGTGGTTAGTTCTTTTGATTGTCTACAATGTAACTTAGCGTTGAAGTGGTTAAATAAGATTAGTTTTTCATCCATGTTTTCATTTCTAAAGACTCAATCTGATTACCAACGGATGCCATTTTAACAAGCAAATGCCTTTTGCAAATTGGCCAAACATATGCCGAAGGAGCATGAGAAAGTTTCAGCCGTGCAGACAGGCTTTTGAATATTCAAATAAGTCCAGAGATGCAAATAATTCCTCCTTCCACATGACAGATCACACACTTGGCCTAGCGTCTCATTTTCAGATTAGAATATATTTTATACCAGACATAACTTAAAGTGGAACTAAACACTAAATCAACTTTTTTTTTTTTGCTACTACTTGTGTATGTGGTGTTTGAATAGCATTGTCTACTCTAGTTTTTTGGCTATTTTAGGTAAATTTGCAGCTTTGTGGTGAAAAATGTATAAAAATGTGTGTGTACTGGCTCCAGCTGCCTCTGCAATTTCAGGTACTCTCCTCTTCTTTATCTCTTCTCTCTCTCTCTCTGTTTGAAATGTGGTTTTGGGCGGAGTTTAGATGTTTAGTCTCACTTTCATGCTCGCAATGATGTTCATAGTGATAATGAAACAAATATTTCTGTAGTGACTATATAATTTACCGTTTGCAAACCAAAAATATTTTAAGTGGTTTCCTTCTGCTCCCTTCCGCGTTCCGTATATAGATTATAGTCAGTGCTTTGACGCAGCAGAAGATCAGAGTATGACTACAGGCAGGAAAATCTAATCCTCAGACTATTTAAATTGTGCAAAGAAGAGTTTAAAAACCCAGCGCTACTAAGCAAATGTCAGGTATTTCTACACAGAGCTGAACAAGGCAGAAATCACTCAAACTGTTCATTTCAAAATTCCCTTCACAGTTTCTAAACAGACAATTCAACACAAACATTAAATCCAGAGCGTAGTCTCGGAATTTTTGGTATGACTGGTATGTTGAAAATTGGAAAAGCAAGTACTCCCTCTGCTGGCGTGTATAAACATCACACTTCACACGGTGGGAGTGTAACGACTGCGATTATCACTACACTGTCATGTTAGATCTACCCCTGCAACATTTGCAAGCTACAAAATTATCCACATAGCCATGCACTTTTGGTAGGCCTCCTTAATCCTACATGGAATAGGCCTAAATAAATAAATAAATAAATAAATAAAAAACTTGTATGTATAAATGAAAAAAAAAAAAATAATAATAATACACATTAGAGAGGTTGAAGGTCAAACCTAATGATAGTTTGCACTTCAAATTGTTGTTCTTCAAAGAAATATATGATTAAATTGACTTTATATAAAGAAATAGACAGGATTGGCGTCCTTCCCATCTCCTGACAGTCTTTTCAATACAAGAGTGAATCAAAATAGATTCTTCTTAAAAGCTCAGAGCCCTCTCCCGGGCCAAATTAGACCCCCCGGAGGGCCAAGTTTTACCCGCGGGGCCCACTTTGGACACCCCTGACATACAGCATTCACCATGAGGAGCACTCTCACACATGAGCCAATAACATACAATGAAAGTGTATAGGTCAATGGAAGTGGATGTTTTCTTTAATGCCATGTAAAATAAAACAATGACAAATCTGACTAGGTATTGTACTGTATATTGAATAATAAATTACTGTAAACCTATTTGAATAGTTTAGTACAATTGTTCATGAATCTGGACAAACGGGTACTTGAAGGATTTTCAGACCCTGCGGGTTCCCCATATGACACAACTGTTTATATTAATGGAGGCATTTAGTACAGAGATGGATAGTGAAATTAGCACATTAATGAGTTATTAGCACACTCCTCCCGTGGGCTGTATTCTCGGCAGTGGCTCATACTAACAGTCCATATGTCGGAAAACTGCAGTTTGACAGATGATATGGAATAGTACTTGCTCATTATTTAGTATGTGTAACACTGTGGAGAGCCAGTCGTACTGAACTAACAAAGGAATGAATCTGCATACAAATCCATAATGAGATAAGATAAAAGAATCTTTATTTGTCCCACTTTTTCATTGATGCATGAACTGTATAAAAAGTTTGATTTACAAAGAACATGATCGTTTTTTTTCTTGCAAAGAAATCAAGGCTATTCAACAACAGTAGCTCAGTTTGTGTTTGCCCACTGATCCGAAGGTTGGTGGTTGGTGTCTTACCCTGGTGTATGAATGTGTGTGAATGGGTGAGTGGTTCCTTGATGTAAAGAGCTTTGAGTGCCTAGAAGGTGGAAAAGTGCTATATAAAAATCTGACAATTTACTTACTTTCTTGCTTGTAATACTTTGGCTCCTATCACTGTTCCAATCTCTCTCAGTGCATTGTGATTGATAAAACTGAAATTCATATTGCAGTTATTATCTATGAGTTTAAATTTACCATACTCGCAATGGGAAAATTCCAGGGTTGCAACACAGGGTATAAGAACAGGAGGAGGGTAAAAAAACATGCAATCAAGAATAAAAATTAGAATAGTAAAGATGCAATACAGTATACAAGGCTTAAAATAATAAAACACAACACTATGAATAGAGTAAAACCATTATATATTTACATTAAGGGGCTATGAGGAGCATTGATTTCATTTATGTTAAAACAGCACGTGCATTTGACTAATTAACGTGAGGGTGTGCGCCAATATGCTTGAACTGAAGGAGTGCTTTCTGACCACTAGGTGTCCCTCTTAAACCACAGATAAGGTCCTAGCAGAACAAACGCCCTTTTTTCATATTATTCGTCTTCATTCTTTCCCGTTTTTTAAATCAAAAAGGCTGTTACTTGCAAATATAAGACAGTTCACTTCCACGTGTATTGTCCAATGATAGTACTTGTTTACAGCTTGTGAGGTGACCAGTAACCAGACAAGTATTTAGCACAGATTTTCAGTTTTTTCCTGTTTCTATTTGTATATTTTTGTTTGCTCAGACTATGAATGTGTTAAAAATAAACCCCTCAGCCTTTTTAACAGGTCTCAAACTATAAAAAAACCAAAGAACCTTTTACTTTTCAGTCCTCTTAAAAAAATGTAGTGAAGTAAAAGTAAAAAGTATCCGCTTTAAAATTTACTTCAGTAAAGTACAGATACCTAAAATTTGTACTTAAGTGCAAGAAGTTAAGGTGTTTTTTTTTTAATTTGGAACAATTATTTGTATTTTAAAAAGATAATAAATGAGCAAGAAGGTAAGTCTTTTTTTTTAAATTTGGAACAATTATTTGTATTTTAAAAAGATAATAAATGAATAAATAAATAAATAAACTCTTTTTGTCATTGTGAGCTATTAAATGCAAAGATAAATCCATATTATTTGAAATGTTGAAAATGTCTCCAAGCATGTCTGTGCATAATCGACTGCGTTCTGCCCCATAGATTTTGACACTGGCTCATGTGGACACCTATGGCCACTGTTCACGGTCCCGCCCCACACCTCATTGATGGATACCAACTGATCAATGTATACATGCGTTTGCAGAGAAAAGGGACCATTTTCATTCTGGCTGACACAGGGAGGTATTGATTCACACGCAGCTGCCTGAGGGGTGCGGCGTCTGAAGATGAGAACTAGTTGTCCATGTGTGCTCCGTGTTGTGGAGAGTGTTGACATCATGGTGCAGTTATTGGCAGGCGGCATCACTTTACACCTCTATAGACCATGGTAATACAGCTGGATAATGGCCGAGTCTGAGGGCACTGGGAACATTTAGTAGCAGAAATATTGTATAAACTGTGTCTTTTACTTTCTACGTATATATGAAGTTACTTCCTAAAAGATTAAGCCATAAGCTGTTGGCATTTAAGGATGGGTCTATATTTGTAGTTCAAATTTCATAAACATGATCTGTCCCGAAATACAAGATTAACATTATCAAATTTCACTTTTACTGATAACAACTGTAATGTTGATATATTCTTAATTACAAAGAAAATAAAACAAACTAACTGACTAACAAAAAACCCTCCATTGCATACAAAGGCCAAATTTTATATTGTTATTTAACGTTTTGGCGTCTTAAGGCAATCAAAAAACAGAATGAACCACACGAGTTTCTAATTTGGGTTGCCATGCAATGCTGAAATCAAGTTAGATTATACCTAAATGACTCTCTCTGATCTGAATCCTACCTAAAACACCTACAGCCAATCATTAATCAGTGCTAGTGCAGCCTCTGTCGCTCAGTGAGGTTCTAAGCTTTCACGTGGCCTGTTCACTGAGAATGAGAAAAACTTGTATGTGTCCTGTATATATAGGTTAAGGCATTTGCAACCCAGGTTCAGTCGTGACTGTAGTTGCATCTTGTTGCAAAAATGTGTACGTCTATAGTTTGATTTGTCTTTAAGTGTAATTCATTTTGTGCCTGCGTAATTCATTGAGGGCTTACACATCATTTTAAACACACACAAATCCTACTGCACACACAAATTGAACTACACAGCACGCATCAAATTATGGGAATTAAGTCAAATTATGGACACTACTCTTTCTGTCATGTTGTAAAGGGTTAAGGTATACTTTTTACTGTCCACATAGGGAAATTTGTCCTTTGCACTTGACCCATCCTTCAATACCGCTGGGGCAACCTGCCAGGAGCAGTGGGAGTTGCAGTGCAGTACCCTGGAACCCCAGATCTTGAGCTAGGCTTGGTCATGGACTACCAGACTCCTTCAATACGCTGGGGCAACCTGCCAGGAGCAGTGGGAGTTGCAGTGCAGTACCCTGGAACCCATCTCCAGATCTTGAGCTAGGCTTGGTCATGGACTACCAGACCATGTCAACACTGCAGCACTAAACATTAAAAAACAAAACAAGCGCACAAATATTTTAGTGTTATATTTTCACAGAGAAATATGACAATGCAACTTGATTCGGTGATGTTCAAAAGAATGCCCATTTGGTCTCCTTTTGCTCCTGACCCACTCCTCCTCTCTATTCTCCTGTCATAGAACCATGTAGCCTGTCATCCCCAATGTAAAACAGAGAACTGAGAGAGGGGCTGCCCCGTGCTCCGGCTGGTGCTGTGTCCTAATAATGCAAATGCCATAGATCAGCTAATGAGCAGAAGCCATGTTAGGAGGGACCGTGTAGTCACAGTCAATATGTGCACTGCCATCCCCTCGCAAACTAACCAACGCTACAGATGGTACTTTTAAAATGGGACTATTGGCAAAATTATGAAAATATATTTAAGGAATTCAAAAGTATGCAATATGACAGAAACACAGGCATACGAAATGTCTAAAAGTTATAGAAAAAAATGTATGACCTTTCTGGGACCTCCTGCAGGCATCTTATGACAAGGCCTCATGTATCCAAGGAAAAAAAAGTAATCACACAATAGAGATTACATAACTGGGAGAAAAACAGGAATAAATCCATGACTATACGCATGAAATCAATTTTGTTAAGCCAAAATTACACCGCAGACCTTACACAGTTTGTCCATGCAGGATGCAGTCAACAATATTTTTGTCAAGCCTAGAGCAAAACCAAGAAACTAAAACTTCTTCATGTCCTCTTTTGGGGGTACTATTGTATTGTTAGGTGACTACTGAGAGCTTCCACTGAACAAGAGGCCAATAAGCAAGGACATTTGGTGACAGGGTGATGAATGGCTGTACATGATGAAGCAGACAGGACTCTGGACACTGCAAACTATCCATAAAGAGCAGAAGAAAAATCAATCCCAGGATGGCATAGAATTAATGTGTTCTATTGACTGTGCAGAGAAGCAGGTCCGTAGTGATCAGCATTAATGTAGAGCATGGAAACTGTAAAATCAAGTTTGCTTGATAAATGTTTAAACATGCTTTCCACTGTCTGCACCGTAGTCTGGCAAATCAGTTTTTACCTAGTCTAGTGCTTTGAATCATTAGGCCTAAGCCTGTACTGTATTTCTTTGTGTCCAATTTGAACACTGACTTGGATTTCTTTCTGGTAGAAAACTTTATTTGGTCAGTTGTAATTCCATTCTCGATCTTGACTACTTTTGTTCAAACTTAGCCCAGAGCCAACACATCAGCTGGCCCTGTTTACTTAGCCCTAATATTCTGAAAAGGAATTTACTGAATCCACCTCACACGTTTGACGCAGAACGCACACCAAAAGTTAAGTACATGCTCAACAGCTTGTCTTGATTAATGTTTACTCATTATATTGTTAATTACCCATTTGATTGTAAAGTATCGTCTCTAGACAGCAGTCTATTAGAAACAAAATACATTAGCCTCGAATTGCCGAGCAAAGCGAGTAAAATTGAAGTCCCAATCTGGCAACCCGGAACAAGATGGCTGCGCCCTTGACAAGCATGTTTTGTTTTTAGCTCTGTGTCAAACTGCTCTGCAGTGATAACTGTATGGACTGCGAGGCGGACAGATGAACCGGCTGAGATCGGACTATGGAGAGACGCGAGTTCGTCGCATCCCTGATGGTAAATACGCGCACGTTCAGTCCTGTGGGTGACAAACTGTGCGAATGACATGATCACCATGTACTAGCTAGCTCTAAGCTGCATGCCACTTTTATACAACATTTATAAAAATCAATCAATCAATCAATCAAAACAAGTGAAAAATATAAATTCGGCGATGTAGTTGTTTTTAATCATTTTCTTGTAGCCTGCATGTATTGAATAGTGCGCAATGCTACTCTCCTGTCTGTTTTCAGTAAATACATTTACGCAGTTCTACTATAAATGACTTGCCTGGGATCCAGAATACAAACTTCTCTAATACTTTACCATTCAGAACTCGCAAGGCAAATGCATTATACAAGCTGCCTTATGTCTGTTCACCTACTACACATTAAATGAGGATGATGTTAAGTTAAAGCATTACAATGTTGAACGCTCTGTGACCGCCTGCGGCTTTCTTCAGGCAGGAGGTTGTGCTGGGATGTGTGTTGACCTAATCCTGTACCCTCTGGACACCATTAAAACTCGGCTGCAGAGTCAACAGGGCTTCTTCAGGGCTGGAGGCTTCAGGAGGATCTACGCAGGGGTCCCAAGTGCTGCCATTGGCTCCTTCCCCAACGGTAACAACCCCCCAATGTTATGTATATCCCTGTGAAACTCACACCCCTATGTATGCACCTTTTGATTACACCACATGCTGTCAAAGCACAATACAACACAATAAACTGACAAGCATCCTCCTTTGCACACATTTGTCAGAACTCCACTGCCCTCTCCTTTCATACACCCGTAAACTGACAATACAATTTGGCTATAAATTGTTTTATTACAATTCAAGAACAGTAGCTGTCACTGATCATTTCCAAAATGTCAATACGATTTTTTTGTCTATAAAAACACAGTTCGCAAGACAAGACATATAATGAAAATGACACAAGTTAATTTAACTTAGTTTAATCCCAGAAGCAGTTGTATTATGAACTATTTTTGTAGACCCTTTTTACATCAGTGCTGAATAAATATTGAAAGGATAGTTGTTTTATTTTTTACCAGTAGATGGCAGATCTGAAGCCTGTCTCCCCCTCATCTGGCCTTTGTTCAGGCTCACCAGGGCTGTTTCTCAAATGCAAGCCGTCTTTCGTTGATCTGGGCGTGGTAAGGCATCCAGGTCATCACTCACTGCCCAATGTGCGTTCCAAATGTTCATGTCCTCTGCAGACATGTGTCCTCCGTTTAGTTAGCATATGGCTAATTTACCAAGAATCATTTGCTGCCTTGCACTGGCCAATTTACTCATAATGCACAAGGCAAGTTTACAAATGGATCAATCCACCAGTAAAAGTAATGAAATAATAAAAAAAAATGAGCAGAAGTCAGAAGTAGTCATGCTACTCTTTCACATATTAACTTTTTCTTTGTTGCATACATATATTGTTTTTTTTGTTTGTTTGTTTATTTATCACATACACTACCCTGCATACTATGCACAAAGTTTATGTTAAGGCAACTTTTTTAGCTAGCGACTGTTTTACACACACACACACACACACACACACACACACACACACACACACACACACACACACACACACACACACACACACA
>KN484026.1:30115-46744 GCA_000787095.1 Periophthalmodon schlosseri
TACCTTATCCGACCCCTGTGGAGGTGAGGAGTTCAAACCCATTCATAAGTCAATGCTCTGTGGGTTTTCTTAGGACATTAAATACATCATGTGAACCCTGTTAGAAAGATAGAATGTTGTTTTTTTTATTATAGTTAATTCACTATGATTGATATAGTAAATGTGTCTTAAAGAGGGGGTATTATGCATTTTTTTTTTTTTTTTAGCTTTTACCATAATGTTATAATGCTGTTCCCTCATCAAAAACATGTCTGAAGAGGTGTTAGATGTCATTCCTGCATGTTTCAGTAATTTAGCTATCTCTCCCGGGTCCTATTCGAACCCCCTTTACCGTTAGCTGTAAGATTCCAAGGCTGACCCCACAAACCTACGTCAGCCATGCTCCCAATTCTCCATAAATGTACAAAAGCATGATACAAAACTGACACTGTGCACAACAACTTGACAAACCTGATGCAATGTGCAGTAGTTTCATTAGCGGGATGCACGCTGATTATGTTTTGATATTGCTCTGAAGGGGGAGTGAGTTAACACAGAGAGCAAAGGGAGGGGAGACTCAGAGTGTCAAAAAAGAAAGTGAAACTTATAAAACATGTTAATATGTTGTTTTGGTGAATATAGCATTTTCAAAACAATAAAAGGTAGCATGGTGATCTAAAGATGTTATGTGTTAACGGTTAGTACACCATGAATTAAAATACCCCCTCTTTAACAGTTGCCTTTTAACTTTTTAAACATTCTTTTCATAAACGTACACACAATACAATACAACATTTCATTCATTTCTTTTTAATGGTCATAATTATCAAATATGCACGTAACACTGCACTATAGCTTTTCTCAGTGGCTCAGTGGTTAGTCTTTCCCACCCATAGTCGGAGTTGGAGTTGGACCAGTGCATTCTGTTGTTGTGCTCTTGGGCAAGGCACTTCATCCATTTTGGCTATGTATGACAAGTGCATGATTGGGGGTGGTTGGAAGGCCAGTGGCTTTGGTTACCAAAATAGCTTGCCACCACAGTGTATGGGACCAAATGAATAACTGAAATTGTAAAGCGAATCAAAAAATATAATGATTGTTGTATTTGAACATTCCATGTGCCGTACTGCAATACAAAATATTCCTGCTTAATCACGAATGGTGACCAGTGATTTGGGCCTCTTGGTGTACAGTACATATTTGCTTGCTCATTATGCAGTTGACATTTTAACACATAGATATCTTAAAGTTTTTTGTCAAGTTTGAAGTTGTCATAAGCATATTTGCATATTTGAGGTTATTTGAGTTATGTTCTTGCTGTTGGCGGTTACTGCACAAATACCTCGCATATTTGACCAATACAGCTATTTGTCTCAATTCAAGTTCAGATTGGTTTTGCCTTGGCTGTCTGACGAGCCATGTGATGAGTGACGGCTAAGCTAACAAGCTAACAGCTGTGTGGTCATGTGATGCACCAAGGAACTATATGATATTTGTTCTCCCAATCTATCTATATTGTTGTAATCTTTAATAGTTAGGTATAGGCCAAATAGCGAAAAGCATACCAAACGTAAGAGCCCCTCCATCTTCCACCTGTCAGCTGTTAACATGTTTGCTCTTTTCTCACAGCCCTGCTCATACATCTCTCTTCCTGTCAACAGCTAATTGGTTGACCCTGGGGGCTTCCTGTCAGGCCAAGCAATTCATTGGCTGATATGCACTTTGCCTGTGATGTCATCTGTCAGAGGGCTGCAAGTCAGGTTTGAGACAGGAGCACAGTAGGGCTGCAGCTATCACGTATTGCAGTAATCAAATTATTTACTTTGATTAATCAAGTTTTTACCTTCCATAAAATATCCTTAAAAGCATATTAATTGTAGTTTTTTATGTTATGGTTCATAGTTAAAACAAATAAGTAGTTTTACAGCTTGAAATTCATCATTCATTCATAATTGCACATCAGTATGCCCCCAGAATGGAAACATTTCACTTCTGTCATAGATAGACCAGATCAAAATGTCCCTAGAATATTTATATATTATAATATTTACCCTGCCGTGTTGTGCTTTTAGCTCTGTCTGCAGCGCTAGCTCTGTGTGCCGTTCACTTTAGCCTCCATGTCTTCGCCCTTTGTCGCGGCCTTTTATTAAACTGGTAACATGCTTTGTGCGGAAACACGTGCCGCAAAGGTTCTGTACGTTCCGTGCAGTTCAGTTTCATGTGGTTTTAACTAATTATAATCATTAAACAAATCACTGAGGCAATAAAATGACAATCAAAGCTTTTTAGCAATCAGATTACTCAATTTACCTGATTAATTGTTTGAGCTCTACAACACCGTATGTCAATATTTACTATAGAGCCAGTATCTACCAGAAGGATTTACTGTTTATGTGAAGAAAAATGGGGGAAAAATGGGTCATCTTTGTTGTCAATATTTTATATACACTGACTATTTCATCATCTGTTGAAATATGGATTGGGAAAGGTATTAAAGTACATTTTGGAGAATCATAGCTGAAGCATGATTTGATTTTTGACAGCGTGGAGATATAGTCATTGAGTTGCATCAGTTTAAGGTTGAATTGAGAGCCAGAAGTTTAGAACAGTTAATAGCATAATATTTAACAGTTGAAATTTTCTTTCAAGGCCAACCTTCTTTTTAAGGTTGGATAAAATAAGTTCCAGATTTTTTGTTTTAAATATATCATTGTATATCATATAGTTTAGCTTATACTATTTACAGTTGCAGATTAAAGATGTTGTAAATGAACTAACCATGGCAAAAGGTTGTTTCCTAATTATAAACATACCTGCTGTCCATGAGGTTCAGAATTGTGAGAAATTCGGGCCGTTGCCGTAATGATTATTCATTTCAGCTTCCTGTTATATACAACATTTTTCAGGACTTTTTTCCATTCAAAATATTTAGTATTTTGTTTTAAAAATGTCAGCGTCAAAAGGGTACATCTGATTTTGTTTTAATGCCATTGCACCCCATTGTCACATTTCTTCTGCAGTGTCATAGCAATGAAGCAATACACTGCTTACAGGTGGGAGGAAGAAAAATCACCAACATAGCATAAATATTATTCTGAGTTTCTGGAAAGCCTTTCTGTCATGTCCATGGAATTGCTATCTTGGGTTTTTGCCAGCAACCCCCTCTTCCATTCTCTTGTTCACTCCTGCTCAGACTTCACCTCAAAACAAGCTTTCGTTTTTAGGAAATATTACTGTCTTGTGCTGATGTTTAACAGGCCTCAAATGGGAACGGGGCCAGCCATGATGGGATTGGCTTTTTTAAATGCACAAAACTTCTGCCTTTACTGTCTTAAACTCACGTATACATACATTCATATCTGTCCCTGGAGCTCACTGTCAGGTAGCTGTCTCACTTAGGCTGAGACACTGCAGGAGTGGCTTAAAAAGTGCATATGACAGGTTAGACTACTCATTTCACTATAACACGGTTAACATAATTATATTCCAGATTTTTTGCTTATCTTTAGATCTTTTGTTTATCTTCCTGGTTGGACAGGGGCACAGATGTGAACATATACGTAGAGGTAATTCCATAAGTTTTACGTAACAACCAAAATGTTAACAAGGGCCATAACTTGTCTAAATTGCTCAATAGTTATGATTAGACTAATACAATTAAATGACAACACCTTTATTCTGTTAAATTAATGTTAAACTGCCTTACTTGTGTTTAAATTGTCACTGGATTTTGCGTGGCGTTTTTGTTTTTTATAGGTAGAGATATGTCTCTTTAGACCTCTTTTCCTCCACTTTTATCCGCTGTCCAAACTGCCACTTTACTTATGTAGAACTATGATAAATATGTACCACATGTATTATCCCACCAAACCAAGTCATAATTAGAAAAATGTGAAAATCTGCACTTTAAGGCATGAACTCCTCTTCTCACACAGTCAGACTTAAATTGGCTGCGGGGTACAGGCCTGGCCTCTAACACTCCATAATCTGTAACAAATCTGGGTTTTGAGGAGCGGCTCTGAGCACAGAGGAGATATGCAGCGTATGTGTAAAGGCTTTAGTTGGGATTGGCCAGTGATTCGTGTGAAGTGGGCCTCAAGGGAGTGTCGTGTGTGTGCGTGTGTCTGTGTGTTCGTGTGTCTGGATGCGCTTGTGTGTGTGTCTGCGGGACAATTCGACTGACTTGACTTTTTTTTTTTTTTTTTTGCGATGTAGTTTCATGTTTGTCTGTTCCATTTAGGGTGTGGCTATTTTGGTGGAATCCCGCTCTCACCGTAAACATCATTGGTTGAGCGATGAGATCCACTGACCCACAGGTTGGCGGCGCGATTCCAGCCTCCACAGATGAATGCTGTCATTGTGTCCTTGGGCAAGACACTTAACCCACCCCCCCCCCAGTGTCTGCGTACACTGGTGTATGAATGTGTGTGTGAATGGGGGAGTGGTTCCTTGATGTAAAGCGCATTGGGGGCCTGGAAGGTGGAAAAGCGCTAAATAAAAATGGGACCTCCTATTGGCCAGCATCCATAAGCACCTGAGTGATTGACAGATGGATTTAACCAGTTACAGTCATGTGAAAACTTTCTAAAGAAGCAGATACATTATTTACCTCTTCGGGCTAATATAAAGATACTAAATGTACATGAACTGTGATAAAATTGAAATCGTGATCTTGCTCTAAGAAAATCTGGATATTAATTCTGTCGCATTCCATCCACCCCTAATTCCATTTTTCTTATAATGTAACATACTTACCATAAATATGTTGTTAGCTGTCATGCTATTACCCAAATACATATAAACATGTAGTTAATACTCAAGCTCTGGTTTTATTAATATTTTCTGTAGCTATAACCATTTTTTTTTAAACAATAATCAGTGTAAAATGTGAACAGTGTAACTCTATTCACTATTCATACAGAGGTGTAAATGGCTTTTAAAATGTGCATTTAATTACATAACTGTAAATGTATTTAGCTAATTACTTCCACCTTTGTTTACATGTTTGTTTACTTATCGCTGAGGCCTGACCCGTCCTGTCCCACCCACAGAAGCCCCTCTCACTGGCCCGTGTTGACCCAGCCTGTGCTCTGGTCCCATCACCTGGACACATGGCGTCATGGCTGTATGTAGCTGTGACATGAGCTCATATGTGCACATGTGTGGAGCAGTCGCTGTTTGGAGACACAACACAGAGGTGCAGAATGTGACAGGCCAACTGTTCAGAGCTGAGTGAAAACACATGAGGCAGCCCGACTAAACATGGAGTCTGTGTGGGATATATAAAAATAATAATAAACGTGTGAGTCCAAAATACGTTAAAGGCGCTGTACCAGATTTTTACTGTCTTTAAAAGCATGCTAACGCGCACTTCTGTTTATCGGACAATAACCGCCTTTGTAATTTGGATGCAAGAAAGCTTGTGCAAGAGCTTCAAGAGCCTCTTATACAACATTATATCTACTGGGGCAAGACAAATTTTGCTCAAATACAAGAGAAAAAGTTGGGTACAGGACTTTTAATGTATCTAAATAGTTATGATTAGATTTATACAATTAAATAACAACACCTAAACCAGGAAGTTGTGATAACACTTCCTCCACATCTCCTGTCTACCTCTGTCACAATAATGTTGGCTAGGTGTGACAGTAAGAACATCTGACAAAAAAAACAAACAAACAAAAAAAAAAACACTGCTGACGTAAGTTGAGCTAATATACCACCGAATTATATACTTGGTTGTAATATTAATCATTTTCCACAAGATTTGATAAGAAGTCATTATATTGTCAAATGCACTACTCCAAATTCCAACCTTCACCTGTAAAACCACAACTTGAGTCCTTAATAAACCTTACCTCTCAAACTTAATTAAATTTCAACCACACCTCATTATGTCAGCTTATTTATACTTTTTGCATTGCTTTTGATCCTTGCGTGTGTGCGCTCTGTTTACAATGGCTGAATCGATCCAGACTTTCTTGTCCGTCTTCTCTTGTCATAAAGCGCAGATTCATATTTGGCAGTGGAGCGTGTAGCGGTATCCAGCACACCTGCACACAACGTGATTGATGACTCCTCCGACTTAGTCAATATTAAATATGAGGACTCTGGTTGTTATCATTGTCACCAGTTGGTTTCTTGTCATTGTTTCATGACACGGCGCAGTGGAATGTGGGTGTGTTTGTATGTCTGTGGGAGAACTTCTGCTCTGACGATGAATAATGCAGAGGCAATTCAATCAAACAATTAAACTAATTTAATTTAATTTAAATATACCTCATTCTGTTAATGGGGTTGTAGCTGATTAAGAGTAAAGTAAAATACGGTTAACTCGGCCACTTAGTCCCTTTTTACTACACTGACGTTGAACCACGCATGACAAAGAAACAGCTGTATGAGATAGTAACAGGCAGTTGTTTCCATATGGTTCTCATCCAATAACATCTCTGATTGCACAAAAGATAGTGTCCCTGTCTGTTGCTACCTTCTGGTTCTCATTTAATAAAAGCCATTTAAACAATTCAAAATTCAGAATACTGTTTTGGGGGCTGTAGCTAATTATTGTAGCTAATCATGTTTGAAGAACATGTTTCAGATTGAACTATTAACTAGCCCCTTAGGCCCTTAGACTTTGAACCTTGACAAAGAAACAACTGTATGGGATAGAAACAAGCAGATGTACTGCTCTGCTGAACTGTTCTGTTAGCCCTGCCCGCTTGCACTCTGATGTTGAACCATAACAGTGTGTACAGGTGTCAGATACTGCAAAAGCTTTAAATGCATAGTGAAATTAAATGTACACAAGTAAAAAAAATAAAACTACAAATTGTACAGGCTACTTTTACTGGTCAACTTTCATTTTGATGGGCTTTGAGTTTGTTAGAAAAAAATGCTGTGTTCATAAATTGTACTTATCCTAACAGACATTAATTTCAGTAACTGCTAAGCTAAATCCTTGCTTTCAATACATTATCTGTGTATTTGTGTTTGAATTTACTGGAGTCCGAACTGTGGATCCAGGTTTTTCAGGCCCATGAATCATTTGGTATTTTGCTCAATTCAATCCACATCTGGTGGCAAGGAGACGAGAGCGAGAGGAGTGGAAAGTGCTGAAACTAGTGGTGAATATTACGCCAAAGGGCACTGAAGTTAATAAGTGAAAAGTGATTTTCCAAAAACGTTGGAGTCTGTTTTTTGTATTGCAGCAGCAGATGTCATCAGGTGGTGTACAAAATCCAGGATAAGGCAGTTTGAAATGTTTCAGTGTGTGGAAGGCAAACTCAGTTCAACGAAGAACACTAAGGTTTTTCTAAAATATTCACTAATATATTCACATAGGACAATATATGGGTACCCCCTGAGGACTCTTCTCCTGATCTTGAGAAGGCCCTGGTCAGGTGTGCCTATATAGGTACCTGGAGGTTTGGGATGCCTTAAGTTGATGTGGGGAAAATCTACATGAACACCACACACATGCTGACATCACAAGATAACATATTATGCTTTTTTTGTGGTATTTATTGTAAAACTAAAACATTTTGTTAATTGTAAACTCCACTATTAATCTAAAAGATCTTATTAAAGACCTGTTATACAAAATTGTCTTTTTTAACCATGTTATAGTTGTTTCCCCTTCTTATTTGCACTCTCAAAGTTTAATTTAATATTGCTGAAATATGTACAAATTACTCCAAATACGTTATTTTCAAGATGCCGTATTGCCGAACAACTCCCGTTTTCACTGGCACCAGTATACACGCACTGTTAGTCGGTGATATAAAGATCCACCGGTGTCATAAATTATAACTATATACCAAACACAGACTACAGTGGTGCAAAGTGAACAAAAACACTAAAGATAAATCTTATGACCTTATAAATGTCAATAAAGTGATTATTGGTGACATTTGAGAGTTTATTTTGCCATCACATTTCCTTGTTTCTTGAAACTCCTCCTCGTATTGGTTTGAAGTGTGCATCTGAATTCGCTCAGTTTGAAGAGGTGTACAGCTCTTCGACTTACCCCTACCCCTCACTGCTAAAGAGAACTGGGATACCCCTTGGTCTCTCGCGAACACACAAAATGAAAGGGAAGGGCTAAAGCAAATAGCTAAGGGGTAGAATTGAGATTGGGCTTAAGTCTGGGTCTAAGTCTGGGTCTAAGTCTGGGTCTAAGTCCGGGTCTAAGTCCGGGTCTAAGTCCGGGTCTAAGTCCGGGTCTAAGTCCGGGTCTAAGTCCGGGTCTAAGTCCGCGTCTAAGTCCGCGTCTAAGTCCGCGTCTAAGTCCGCGTCTAAGTCCGCGTCTAAGTCCGCGTCTAAGTCCGCGTCTAAGTCCGCGTCTAAGTCCGCGTCTAAGTCCGCGTCTAAGTCCGCGTCTAAGTCCGCGTCTAAGTCCGCGTCTAAGTCCGCGTCTAAGTCCGCGTCTTTAAATCAGCATTGTAAAGTCATTTGCTGGCTCAGCCTTGTGTCCGTTTTTCCCTGTAGCCTCACTGTCCCTCCCTCACTCCTCTGTCTGCTCTTCACTATGCAGATGCTGCTCTATGACCTATTAAAGTCATTTGTCAAATTGCTGCCCAATGGCTCGCTTGCAATCAGACTGGATGTGAATATATTTTGACATGTGTTTTTCCTGCCCTCCGCCGAGCGCCTAAGGACCTGTGACAGCCTAGAGCCTTTCTGAATACTAATAAAGTTAGCGCTAACACAGTTGGCAGGGACACGCATGCACACACACATGCACACACACAATCCAGACACAATATCCATTTGTATAATACAGTACCTGACAGTCAAGGCAAGTGGCGCTGTCATTTCTCATCACGCACTATACAAAATGTGTCAGAGGGAAAAGCCAGACTACTAGGGCTGTCCACTAAAGACATCCTTGGTCCCGCAGATGAATTACTCCAGTATTTTTTGGTATTTTTTGGTTAAAAATGATTCCATGGCACACCATCTTCTAAAAAACTACCAAATTACACCATTTAGAAGAAAAAAAATACCAATTTCCCTTATCCCTATGTCTGGTTCTTTATATTTGGGAATGATGATTGTTTTGCTTTCTCAGCTGGTTCAGACGTTGCCCAGAACATATTCAGTTGTGTTAATTAAGTTAACTTCAATTAGATTTTTTTTAGATTAGACACACTAGTGGGCCTCAGAACACTGGTTGAAAATCAATGGATTAATCGACTAAAAAGGAGGTGTGACAAAACCTCTCAAAACTTTTATGTATCTGACCCAAACTGCACAAACACTGCACTGCGTGCAACCATGCAGGCAAAAGTACTAGGAAACGATGTATTTATGTCAAAACTCACTCACTAGCTTCTCCTTTCTGTTGTTATTCCATGTAAATCCTTGTAATGTACATAAAGCAATTAGTTGACCAATTCAAAGACTAAGACACCATCAACTGATTAACTGACCCGATGACCAAAAGCATCTCCCTACAGACTCCAGACACACAAGCGCTGGTGGAAATCTGATGAAGGAGTCGGCCATGTTCCCACACAAACAGCTCCACGCGGCCCAGGGCGTCCATATGAGTGCTGGTCATGTGGTTCCCAGCAGTGGAATCCAGTCCCAGGAGGCAACGGGATGACACACATGTTTTTGGCTTTTCCAACAGATGCTTTGGAGCTGCTGAAACTGAGGCGGGGGTTGTACAGCCAATTTTAGCACAATTAAAGTTAAAGTGAAGTTTGTAACCTCACTTACAGTCTCTGAAGGACAGCTGCTGCCTCTATAATATAAACCTCTGCCCTTTAATTCATTTTTTATAGCAATATTGGAAACTGTACTATAGCTAATGGCTAATACATGATCAAATGGTTCAGATACTATTACTATTACACTACAGCCTTTGTTGCTATGCTAATGTGGTTGTGGTTGTGAACCTCATCAGTGTGTAAATGCTGATGTTAATGGGTGTGGTTGGTTGTATGGTTAGTGCTCTGATTCAGGCCTAACTCACTACTGTGGAGCGTGTTTGATCAGCTCAATCTGGCACTGACTGAGCTTTTAGTGTTTTGGCAAATGCAGGGAAACCTCAATTTTAGGCTGTGTGTTCCTCATCGTATTGTATGTGATAAGGTTAAGATGTTAATAAGGTTATATTACGATGATGCGCAACAGTAAAGCAATAGGGGAATTCTCCACTTTTCTCCTCTCTAAGTGGACATCAGGGTGCTGTAATGGTGAGATTTACTTACCTTTGTGGTACAAACTGTGCTTCATTTTTATTTATTTTTTACATATGCTTTATTAAAACACTCTTTTGACTTTAGTTTTGTGTTTTATTGTCTACATTGATTGAACTTTTGCCATTGCGCTAAAATGGACATGTGTGGCTGTAGGATTAGTGCCAATAGCAGCTGAGGCAACAATGGCTAAAAATGTGTTCTATAATAATCCATGTTGTTGTTTTGTTCACTGCTTAAAACAACATACTTGACGTGATTTATTAGCACAGGCACATTTATCTGACACATGGCGTTCACATTTAGTTGATTCTAATTCTGTCTAGACCATACAATTCTAGAACATATAATTCTGAGGCGTGTGGTTCAACTATTTGGACTGTGATATAAAAAACAGTCCCCTCTAGCTCCTGCACCTGCATTAGTTACAACTATTTGCTCCCCTGTGGTCCCCAAACAGCTTGGGGGGCAGAAATCTCATTCCAATAGCAGCTGTGCATAATAAATGACATAAAGTTCACTTCAGTGCATCAGCCGCGTGGCAAGCTAAGCACATTTCAAATAACTGTATAGAGTGTCCCGTATGAGGAGCATTTAAAATAGTAGCAGACGTATTTGCTGAAGACCTAGTTTGCGTTCTATTGTGAAAGCTCTTTTTCTAGTCTCTGCTACATATAAAAAGTCTGTTTTGTCATTTACGCCCACCTGTTCATAGTGATTTAGTTGTGTCTTTAATGCAGTTTTTGAGAATCTTATCGTGAAACAGAACACGTGGTTTTCAGACGCTTCATCACTGCCGCGCTACACCCACACACTCGCAATAACACACACTCACCACAGAGGGTGCCAGAGGTGTCACAACCAGGACATAAATCACTACAAGCAGTGTTTCCAGATTCTAAATTCTTGAGAAAAATCATATCTTCTTTAAAGACTGCACTGCAGTAAAAGGGAAGACTGTAAATAGAGGCATTTGGCAAACAAGATTTGCTGTTCACACTAAATGCTGAAAAAGTCCTCAAAATGGTGTTCGTAAAAGAAAAACTACATTGCTTAGGTTGACCCATCAGCTCAGTATTATTTAAAGGTGCACTATGCAACTTTACTGGTGGTGGATCCATCACCTGCTTTTCTCATCTTATTGCTTGGTCTGGAATATTCCACAGTATGGTATTAAACTTTTCTATCATCTTATATTAGATGTTCTTTTATTGCTCAAAATTACCTTGGAAATACATATATTCTTACAGTGACTGGAATCGCATCTTCTCAAATTGGCTTGTCTCCATGGAGATAGTTCAGTTTAATGCCATACTGTGGAACACCCTAGGCCAAGCAATAGCATCCCCTTGAAGCCAAGCAGGTAGTGGACTCTCCTCCAAAAAAGTGACATAGTACATCTTTAAATAACATGGCCCCAACAGAACAAAATAAGTGCTGTCATAGAATAAGTTATTTGAGAAAACAGACCTGCTGAAAGTGTATGAAATCTGCTCTGACTCCTTGATTGAGTTTATCTTTTTCTTGTGAGTTTGTGTAAATAAATCAACCACTTAAAAGACTGTTGAGCAGCAGCAGATAGCCTTTAAGCTAATCGTCTTCTAATGAGTGTTTATATGAGGTCAGTAGATTTGGCCCTGGTGCCTTATAAGCTCGTTAGCTGTTGTAAACAGTCCGAGCATTGTGCTAGCTGTGCGGCTGACTCACACTGGGACAGTAGTGGGCGACTGATCCCACTTGTTGCCGTCATCAAAGCCGGATGACACGTCTCACTGCCGTTTTGTTTGTTTCATTTTTGGCTTTTATTTTTGTTTACTTATCTACCTTCCTGTCTCACTCTGGCACTGTGCAGGATGACAGGGCAGAAGATAAGTGTGTGTGTGTGTGTGTGTGTTTGTGTGGTCTTTCTTTGAGGTCTCACAATGCATCCATTTCCTTTGGCAACTTTCACAATTGCTCCATGAAGTTGTAACTTTTTGTTTTATAATCTAAACAAAGCAAGTTTAGCAGGTTAGACTACTCATTCCACTAAAACATAGTTAGCATAAATATATTTTACTAAAATCTTACAAATGTTTTCACTTTTTTTTTTAACTTTATTTTGGTAAATGAAGGTTTAAACTACCAGAAAAATGCCTTTCTTTTAGCAAAACTGCTCCTACATTTTGGATGGAATTTTCGGAGTTGATGACATAGGTAGAGCTATTTCATTTCAGAACTCAGGGCTACTTTCTGTATTTTTGTACTTTTCTTCTCAACTTTTCTTCCAGAAACTGCCACTTAACTGATGTTAACTTAACTAAATATTCACCATAGGTCCTACCCCACCAAATAAAGTAATTATTAGAAGAATATGAAAGCCTGTCATATGCACTTAAGATGTGAAATTTTGCTATGTTCATCTGTTCTATAGTTATGCATTTTTATCTTCCACTTACATCCATTTGAGGATGTAAGTGGAAGACTGAGGACTAGGTTACTGGATTCAACCTGGACTGTAGCCAGTCAGTCACAGGATGGGCACAGATAATGACAAAGACATTGTTGCGTTTGTCAAAAATCTGATTAAATCTGGTTAAATTCTTGTCTTAACAAATCTGTATCCATTGTCCCTATTTTGCAGTAAACAATACCCAGTCAAGGTTCTTCTTAAAGATTCACTCACTGTGTAACTCTTTTCATGGAGGCTCAGTTACTTGCTTGTTTCCTTGTTCTTGCTTTGCCTGTAATGTTCCACAGTTTGGCATTAAACTTGTCTACCTTGCATTTATTCAATAATGCTGATTACTAAAGGAACACATTGAAAAACATTCATTCTTACTGTGAACAGGGTCCCCATGATTATGGATACGTTTAATCCCATACTGTGAAACCTTAGGCAAAGTAATAACGTCTCCATGGAGACAAGCAGGTGACAGACCCTCCACCAGAAAAGTTACATAGTGTGCCTTTTAATACTGGTGAAAGACAAAAGTTCAAGGGCTTTAGTTAGACTGATGATGATAAAAAATATCTTATAATAATCTTCTTGTCTTTCAGATTCCATTCTCTCTGGTGCAGTTTCCTCTTTGGGAATATTTAAAGGTACGTACTAGTTTTGAGATGTTGTGGTTATGGGTACATTCTACTAAACTTTATTTTAGAGTTATCCCTGTGAGACATGTGGCCACCAGTCCATCATTCTGGCTTTAATTTAAACCACAGTGATGGAAATTTAAGTACATTCATGTTGTGAAGAAAATATTCTTATCATATGTCTTTAAATGCATTTGATCTGTGCCAGTCTGTCAGACCCAGAGCAGACATTAACGTGTGTGAAGGCTCTGTCTCCATCCCACAGGAAACTCTATGTTGTTCTACCTGTCTAAGTGTAAAAGTTCATTATCTCATTGGTGTGAAACAAAACTCACTCTGCTTTTAAATGTATGTAGCTTTGTCGTTCTGGTATAAATACCCAGAGCTCAGATGCTTGGGGAGAACGAAGGACCAGGGGGAGAGATGCTCTAGGAGAGAGACTCGGAGAGACTAAGCACCAAGGGACCGGAAGGCTACCAGTCTGTGGCCAGGGGAGGTCTGGCCTGTCCTGTCTGTATCTGCCGTAACAAAGAATAAACCTTTTTGTATTTCATAACTCCCCGGGCTTCGCAAATGGAATGCTTTTCATCTAGAAAATGTATTTTTCCACAACACCACTCTCTCAAAAAATATCTTAAAATGAACCACTATTTTTGTAGCTTGTGCATATTTACTATTCCAATTCTGATCGTCATTGTGTGTCCTGGCTGGCACAGTTTCTCCTTGGCTAGGCCTGGGCACATGTGTTGGAGTGACATCATGTCTTAAGGGCGCGAGAGGCGGACAGATAGACATTTCTTCTGTGCTATGCAGCTAACGGGCAATCACACTGAACAATAACCACCACAGCTGTGTGTGTGTGTGTCCAATTCTGCTGTCCACAAGTGTCTCTTTGTCCCCCAGTCAAAGGGCCTCTCTCTGTGGGCCATCTGGACACGTCCGTTGGCGGAGAGCTGGACTACTGCTGGAATCTGGAGCTCCTTCCTCTCATGCTCTGACCAGATGTACAGTGCAGTCATCCACTAAATGAGCACACAGCTAATCAAGTGTGCCCCCATTATCAAGAGTGGAGCCACTTGGGTTGGGAACCTTTATGGTTTTACTACTGTTAGTTTGTAAAGGTTAACAAAAAACAAGAGCTGAACACAACAATGAATCTCATAATGTTTCTGTGTGCCATCAGCTCTCTTGATTGATAGAGCATAACACAATATAAAGGATAAATATTCAAAGGTTTTTTTTTTTGTTCCATACCCCCTGTTTTAACTAACTATAAAATATAAGATATTTTTCTGTGTACTCTGGAAATGTATATAATAGACTTTTATATGATATCAATCGTGGTAACTGCAAAAGAGGAGTAACCACAAACAAGACTTTTAGTTTGAGGGCATGACGTCCACATGGGAAAATCCTATCTTTAATTGTGCAAGTATCTGCTCACAGTTATTGTCTCGTGTTCGCACAAGTGAATTATTGTTGTAATTCTCACAAATTAATTTCACAATGCAGTGGTTTGGCTCTTGTTTTTCCCAGCAGATGGAGAGTGAGACTGTCTTGCAAAAACATTAGCAAACAGGAGGGTGTAGCATTTGTGTTATGACAGAACACCAAGAGAGAACCACAAAGAATGTAATGAATTTAGCATCAAGGCATGATGGGAACTCAGGATTTAATTAAAGTTTAGCCTTGTTGCACCGCCTGAATTAAAATCAGTAATCTGAAGAGCACCCAGACGGTATGTAATATCACCTCCTTCCTGTGGGAAGTGGCCCAGGTGCAGAGTCTAACTCTGACTTTTGGGTTCAGAGGTCAAAAAGTTTGTTTTTGCAGGTTGAGCCCTTATTATTTATTCATGAAACATGGAGGACGGCTGAGAAATTCAGAAAGACAGAAGAATCCCCAGTGCGAGACCTTTGAAGTGGAAAACAAAATCTCCTTTTTAATCTTTCCTTTAATGGAATACACATGAGGCTGCATATGCACACTGGCCAGCTTTCTTCTTCAAGAAGACTTGTTTGTGTGTTTGCATCTGTTGTCCACACACGCACACGCGCACACACACACACACACACACATTCTTTGTGATGTGAGTGTGTGAGATAGGGCTGGAGCGTGATAACATGCAACAGATTTGACTCTCCAGGGCCAGCGGACAAAGACAATATTTATAATGGCTCCATGCTGTTGCCCAATTGCCTTCTCCCGCATAGGAATCATACATTGTGCCAGGGGTGGCACAGCTGTAGTGTCCACATGCATGTCATACACCGGCTAACCTCCCACAGTTACCCGAGTCTGCTCTGATAATAATACAAGCTAATGGGAGTCAGTTAGGCCCTGCTCCACAACACCTCTCCAGCTTTGTACTAACTCTGCAATAACAAACACAACAGTGAGAAGGATATCCAGTTCAGCTCCTGTTTTCTTTATTTACTTTCTCTTTAGCACATGTCCAAACACAGGTCAGACTGCCGCTTCAGGCTTCTGCAGCAGCTGCTATGAAAAACAGACATAGACAAGTGATACAACATAGGAGTATCACTTACTTTACTGTGTAATATTCCAAATGACATTGAAAACTAAATGAACAGTATGTAACCTGCTAATTTTAAAAAGTTACTCCAAGCTCAACTGAACCTGGGTTGCCAGCGCCTTAACGTGCATATAGAGGACACATACAAGTTCTTCATATCCTCACTTTATGGACAGGCGATGTCTCATGTGAAAAGCTCAGAACCTCCAGAATTCACTCACTGAGCTGCAGAGGCTGGACTAGCATTGATTAATGATTGGCTGCAGGCGCTGGGGTTTAGGTAGTGACGATTCAGATCAGAGAGGAAACTGGAAACCCAAATTCTCATGAGTGGATCATCGTCTTGACAACAAAGCACCAAATTATAACTGAAATCTTGGGCATCATACCCAGTGCCTTTGTAATGAACAGTACATCAACATTACAATTATCAGTGAAAGCTATATTGAATGTGAACAAGTCTACCTCGTATCTGGGAGCACAGATGGGTTGTGTTTATGTAATTTGACCCTTTAATTATACATATTGTTATACATTATCAGATAAGGGCAGCTCTACCACAATTTACTTCAATGTATGTCATTAGTTTTCTGGTTAGCCTTGCCTTGGGGTGCAGGTGGGCAGTGTCAAGTATCTGCAAAATAACACTCCACAACAGCTGACCTATGATTTTAAGCAGCTACCAGTCTTTCACCCTCGTATCAATCCTCTTTACGCAGTGATTAATCTGCAGTGTACAGTCCAGTCTGCTCTGTCCGACCTCTCGTGCTTGGGAAACGAGTAACATGACATCACTGGGGAGAAAACCTAACACAAAAATAGCCAATTCCCAGA
>KN484027.1:0-16609 GCA_000787095.1 Periophthalmodon schlosseri
CATTAATAATGTTATATAATTTTGATCATTTTACATTATTACAATACATGTTTTTAAAGCCCTGCTTGTTTCACCCACATAAGCACGTGGAGTATTCAAGGCAAAAACATGAATTACCCTCAGGCCACTCATTTTGACCTTACTCATCATATTTCTCCTTTAAGATATATTGGCATTGAACATCTAAAACTGCCCCCTAGAGGTGGGAATCTGGATGTCTTTGGTCTGAAAGGGGGCACTTCTGGATTCACCAAGACTCTTTCTCCTCACGGACTTAATGTTGATCTTGACCTGCTTTCATTAATATGGTTTCATGTATTGAAACATTTCATGTAAATATTATAACCTAATAAAATATTATAAACCTTTGATAAAGGCCATTTTTTTGAGGAGCTATTACATCAGCAAAAAGTTTGAGGAGGCTGATAAGGCAATCCAGGAACAGGCTGAAGCTTCAGCAGAACAACATCTGTTGTGACAGGACCTTTGCCAGCTTCTTTCACATTCCACACATCTGCTGCACTGTAAGTGTATAACAGGAGCAGTCTTACATGGAACCTTCTCATTAAGTGCACAGCCTGTACTATTTTAGGAGCTGTTCTCATGCAGTACTAATTGCACCGAAGGCCAGAGAACAATGGAGGATTTCCATCAACAGATAGTGTTGTGACACTGCAGTAGTGTACACGCTCTGTCTGTGGAAACATGGGTTTAGACACAACACTGAAAACAACAACATCAATGATAGACACATTTTTATTACAGTTCAAAGATAAATAAAAATACACAACCATCATGTCTGTAATCCTTCAGTAAGAAATGAAAAATAGAGGACAGCAATGTGGACAGTTCCATGCTGGTATATCAATAGTTTTGTACATAGATCAGATAAAGTGGCATTAACACGATACTATTAAAAATGGTTCAAGGGGACCTGTCTCCTCCTGTTTCTGACAGGCTAGGCTACTTTTTCCTTTGCAAAGAAATTCAATGACTTTCTAAAATCTGCCTGTTTTCTTAAAGGGCCTGTACCTGATTTTAATTTATTCTTGACAAGATAAAAGCTTACATAATGTATTGTGTGGTGAAAGCTACTAAACAGGCAAAAATGAGACAGTATACTATTATCTATCCATTGTACGTGATTTTCTCAGGTAATAACTTATACAAGTTGAGAGCGGTATCCTTACACATCCAATCCGGTGCATTGTTATAAATAATCATGAAATATAAAGTGCCTGACACTTTCCCAGACACTTGCTTCTCCATCATGGTGCACTTTCTAAAGTGATACAACATACAGTAGGCAGAGATCAAAAAGCTATACAGAAATAGCGTGACACTATCCCAGACAGTTGTTTCCGTGTCACGGTGCAAAATCACAATGGCAGAATAGGCAGTGGGCGGGGCTAAAAGTTTAAACTAAAACATGTTCCAGACTCATGGCTTTAAATCAGGTCCCAGGTGTTAATGTTAGAAAAAAGAGAAATCAGATAAAACCTCAGAAGTACTGAGGTAAGTAATTCTGCCCTCTGCTGGCAACTTTCAATCATAGCTTTTTTGTATGTATGAATTTAGAACAGAATTAAATGACATTTGTTTTTTTTTTGTTTTTTTTTTTCTTTTTGTGAAATGTGAAAAAAACAAAAAACAGTGGGTATCCAACAGCAGTGTGGTTCAGTTATTCTTGATCTCATTTCTCTGTTACCCTATATCTTAAGGGCAATGCTTTTATAGTGGCCCACAATCTTACATTGTCCATACACTGTAATGCAATGCACCATCTGCTCAATGTAGGTTGCTCTGCCAGGCGAGAGAGCGTTTGGCCAGGCTGTTCGTGTGGGCACAGTGTATGCTAATGATAGTAGAAAATATTATGGACATTAAAGGCCCTGTCCCCGCAGTGTTTCACATGTATTCTTGCTCCAGTATAAATATATTGTATAAGCAGCTCCTGGGGTCAGAATAAGTCTGCTGCATGCTGTCTGCATCTAATTATAAAGCGTTTTATTATCCAATAACCTTGTTAGCATGATAGTTGTTGTTAGCTTTACCAAAACTCCACTCCACTCTATTGTGAAACACGCTTATAAACTCATCGCGGTGAGTAATTAGGATGTTCGGAATGGATAAGGTAAGTGAGGAATAACTTTGGACCACTGCAAACTGTTTAAAATTAATTAGTTCTGTTTTTCACGTTTTTAAGGCTTTAAATATACTACTGAAAATGAAAATAATGCTCACAAACTGCAAATAAACAGTAGAGTTTGTCAGATTCTGTGACTTTTCAGAGCCTCTGCGTAGAGTAAACAGATGGTACTTCAAGCAACATTGTTGGAAGACCCTTCACGCAATATGTCCACCAGCATGAATAATTCTGCCTTTTACATTTTAACATACACATCCATACGAGAAGAGGAGGGGAAGTGGGGGCGTTGACTCCATGAACCATAAAAAGCATTCATTGTGTCGTTATGGGGCACATTCAGCACTGCAGCTGTCCAGTGGAGCGTGGAGGAGATGTGTCTCGGGAGTCCTCCTTCAGACCTCTTCTTCTTTGGCATCGATTCACTTCCAGTCTACACGCAGAGCTTTGACACACTAGGCTGGCCACATACACACCTGCAATGATGGAGTTATCCTTAATGGCAGTACAGGTAAGAAAGTTCTACATTTATTTTAGAAGTAAGAAGTGTGCAGTGTGTTGTGCAAGCCACGGGAACGTCAAAAAAACTTTTAGACACGATTTAAAATTTGGACGTCAAGAATATCAGGGTGTTAGAGAGGGAAATTTTTGTTTTCAAAGTTGTGGTAACTTTCTGAAAAAATGTTAAGTCTTGTGTTCTGTAAGTTTATCTCTTTGAGCTATTAAATACAGCAGAGGAAATAGTTTTTTGTATTAATATAATACAATTGATAATTGGACTCATACCTCATACTCCTCTCAGGCATCGGTCCTGTATCTTGCAATGAAGAATTTACACATGCAAAATGACAGACTTTGGATCCAATACAAATCATTAAGATAATGCCAATTGTACTAATGATCAATATAAAAGAAAACATCATTCTTCACTGCTGTGTCCCTTAAACGGTCTCTCCTTAGCTGAAGTTCTACTGGTGCTTTTAGCTGCTTGCCTTGAATCCTTTTAATTACTAAAAGTAGTGCATTTCTTGAGTTTGTTTTCATAGTGCTGTCTCTGTACATTCTCTGGCCTGGCCTCATACATCTCTGTTCCATTTGTGTCTGTTTGTTTTCTCTCTCTGTCCTGACCTCTGAAGCTTGGATTGATGTAGCCCCGAGGCTCACTTTCTGCTACAGCTAGTACAGCCTATAGTTAAGGCTACAGGGTTACTTTAGACCAGTATGATTATAGAAACTCTAGTGCAAGCTTCCAACTTAAATACTAAAGGTGAACCATGTAACTTTTTCTGGTGAAGGGTCTGTCATCTGCTTCTCTCCATGGAGATGTTATTGTTTTGCCTGAAATGTTCCACAGTATGGCATTAAACTTTCTCTCCAGGGAGACAAGTAAATGACAGCACCAGGTGTGAAGTAATTCTGACTCGTAAAGACTATATTTGCCACTTTTGTCAAAGTACGACATTTTCTAATAGGTAAAAAAACTACCACACAATGCATGTACACATTTTACAAAAAATCCAAAAGTGGGACTCATATAATGCCAACCATATTCACAGCACAAACATCCAGGTAAACAAGCTTCAAATGCAGTGGGCAATAACAAAATGATAAGACCAGTCCCTTGATTGCAGTCGTATATGGTTATTAGATGCTCTTCCCACTGCATGTGTGTATAAAGAGAGCCTACAAAACAAAATGAGTCACAGTATAGCGTGAAAGTCATGTGTAGTTAATTCAGCTGACTGAACTGGATCAAATCGTAGCATGTTTTCAGATATCCTGCTCCTGGAACCATGTGGACAAACAGCGTGCGTCATAAAAGATGTCACAGGCGATTTACATATGAAGCCTTATTGTAAACACAAGTTCAGTCCTGTACAATCACTCGCTCAACTTAGAGCCCCATTCAGCTTGTTGTTTGGCTAACCAAAAGAAGCAAGACCAATTGTGACGACATAATGGAATGATTTGCCTTTGTATAATGCTAAATGTATAATGTAAACAGTGTTTGTTTTAAGCCCTCTAGGGGACGGACATTTCAAATTAGCCTTGGCTATAAATGTTGTAGTGTGTTACATGTGTGATGTATGTAATAACAATAGTGATTCACATTACAGGCTTGCCAAATTCATTATTGTCATTATTTATTCACTACATACTCGGTGGTGCTAAGCTGCTTCTGTAACCACATCATTCACAAACTCACCACATTCATGCAAGTCTTGCCTTGTGTCTTGCCTAAGGACACAGTGACAGAACTTGTCCGTAATAAATAAATACATAAATAAATACAAATAAATAAACAACCAAGAAAAAAAAAACACTCCAAAAACCTTATTTTCAGCTTTAACAACTCATACATCAATTGCGATAACTTCAAAACTTCAAAACTTTTGTGCACATTTTGTAAGTTGGCGTGTCCCCTTCATTCCCTGAGCGTGTCCCGTTGTGTGAGTGGGTGTGTGACTGTGGGCTTGAACTCTGTCTGACTGAGGCTCTGTGATGGAGAACCTCATCTGATAACCATCTGTTCTGCTGTACTTAATCAGGTGTGTCTGTGCATGCTCCTTAATCACACCACACTCTTTGTCTCAAGTCCACACACACACTGCTGCTCTCCTCAGGCCATCCATCTACAAACTTCACCAAAGTTTGTGGAGAAAATCAAGAAAACTAAAGTAATTCCTTGTAAATTTTTTATCACAAATGAAGTTAACCTTGAAGCATAGACAAGCGATTGTTGTTCTTGTCATGTCAGTGTAGTCCTAATGAGTGACGTGTGCAAAAAGCCTCTGTATTTTGGGTCAAATTATATAACGGCTTGAGTCTGGATTTGACACAGTGTTCAAGCAGGATACAGTTAAAGAAATTTCTTTTATAGTTCATGAATGTATGAGTTATGTGTCCTCTGCATTTGAACCGTTCTTCAGTCTCACTGGGGCAACCTGTCAACTGAGTAACAAATCACTAAAAGATGTGTTTTTGTGCAAACATGTTATAATCTACAGTTTCGTTTACCAAATCCTGTACGTGCTGGAATTACAGTAGTATTTCGAAAACCAGCTTGTGTATTGTATGTGTATTATAAATGGAAACTTGAGTACAACATTTGCTCAACACTTACATACGGTGCCTGTCTGCATGTGATTGGGTTGAGAAGATGGCGTACAATTTTTATTTTTTTAAAATTTATATTTATTTATACAGAGAGAGCCCAATGAGAGCACTCAGACTCTCCTTTTCACGGGTGCCCTGTTCAAATACAGAGAAATACAAACAAAAAAAATGAGTACATCAGTCCATTTAAAACAGGTGTGATTATAAATGTTTTATTAAAGTGCATTAGTGGCACCAAAGTATCCAATTTTGCATGTCCTTGCAAAACAGCCAAAAGTCCTTTTTCCCATCTCAGTTCTAGCATGCCCAGTCTTACACAATCATGTGCATTAAATGTTCCCGTATCAAAGTTTATCAAGTGAGATATTCAGACGGTCTATCAAGTACTCCCTTATAAATATATTTTATACAGTGTTGTTCTTCTGACAGATAGCGATGGCCAACCTACTTTTCATAGAGTGAACAGTGATGGGTTTAAATTCATCACCTGTTATGAAACAAAGGGCTGAGTGAAAGACTGAATCTAAAATAACAACATCAACAACAACACAAGGAATTCAGACCAGCGTAATACTACGTGTGAATTTAAATATAAACTTTAGACTGAAGTGAACAGTTTTGGATTCACCACCCAAGCTGTATATAAAACGTATACCGGTGTGTAAAATGTACTATAGATGAACAGGCTGATGTTATGGCTTCGATCTGCAGGGCTCAAACAACCTTTTGTGTTTAAGGCAAGGTTACACTTTGCCAAACTGAAACCCATTGTGACTCATCTTGCACACATAATGTACAGAAAGTCTCTAATGGTTTATTCATGGGAGGATGGCGAAGGAGATTAACAACGCTGACAATCAGAGTTACATAAATACAGATATATATTTAACCTTAACGGTGTTCTGCAGTTCCTCACATCATGTAGGCATTATGACTCAGGACTTATTTGTGTAATATTTTAGTGGCAGTGTTTTGATTTGCTGGGATTACATACATATTACATACTTCTACCAACTAATCTCTTTCACACAACATGGAGATTAAAGGTGGACTATGCGACTTCTATGGCGGAAGGTCAGCCCATTGCTCGTCTCTTTGCCTGGAATGTTCCACAGTATAGCATTTAACATATCTATCTAGTGTTTAGTCAATTTCACATGGATTTGCTGCTCAAAAATACCTTGAAAAACATGCATTCTTACTCCACAGATCTGACCTCACAGTAGACCAGTTGGTAGAGTGTTTCTCCACTGATTGGCGGTTCAAATCCCGCTCTGAGTGTGGAAATCTGCCTTTTCATTTGGAATACAATGTAGATGCAGTGTCCTATATATGGAGCATTTCTGCACTTTCTTGGAGACGCAATTGTGTTACTTTGAGAGCGCACAGGGAGCCGTGAGACCGGATGTTGGGTGAGGTCACACACTGAAGAGAGTGAACGCTGCTCTGCTTCGTCTGTTGGCCTGCAGCTACGCTAAAGCCCAACCAGCCGCACACTGGAGGGACGAACGCGCTCCTCTCTTTGGGAAACACCATTTACTCTGTTACCGTGGTGAGTTCAGCGGCTGCGTGTTCCCTCAGGAGCAGTCTCTTTGGACATCACATCGCTCAATCACTTATTATTAAAAATGTAGTTGCTTCCTCTTATCTTGTCTCTTCTGGTTTGTCTCCATTTGAAACTTTTGTGAATGGAAAATCAGATGTTTTTTTTTTTTTTTATCTAAAATCAAAAAGGAAGTTTTGAATCTCATTACAAACATCATTTTTTCATGTCCTGGTATGCTGCTCAGTTGTACATTTTGTATGAGAAAGTGAATCATTAACATAACCTGGCCAGTCATCAAAATGTCTTTCTCCTATATATAAAGATATTAAACGCCAAATTAAGCTTTTTGGAACAATCCTAATTTATGTTTGTCGCCTAATCTCTCACATTTTTTGAATCTTCATTTGTGCATACACCTCCTGACAAATGCTTTCAAAATGGTGGCACATCTAGATGCTTTAAGACCTACCTTCCTTCTCTCAAAGCTCCTACATCCAAGGCAGATGGAGACCCAAAATTGAATTATTTCATATTAAACGGCATGACATTCGAATGCATATCCGACCCTCCTCCTGGCTAGTTAGTGTTATCCCGAGTGCACTGGGCTGAAATCTTGCCATTGCCTGTGAGCGGACTTGACGTCAAAAGCTGCTCTAACGCTTGTGAGACAAATAGCTTGAGAACTGGATGCTTGATAAATCTGACCGTTCTTTACTAATTACGGGGCAGTTATTTTCTTTGCCCCAGATCCATGTTTTCTGTTCAAGTTGTCCTCATTTGATACACCCCCGAGCAGCAGAGTGTCACTTCGATTATGTGGTCCATGCGCTTGGGTGTAATTGATAAATCGCTGCATACGTTAGCGAGGTTCAGCGTCACCACCAGAAGCATTTGGAGTTTGTGTTATGTAAGTTCATGTGCTCGAACACATGTGACCATAAAAGTACATAGACTACATGTACCTGTGCATATGGCCTGGCCCACATTCTCAAGACCTCCTGGGAGAAGTGTTCACAGATGGGCCATTGGTTTGTAAGTTGTTATTTTTTAATTTGTTAGTTAGAGGTGCGCTATGTAACTTTTCTGGTGGGGAGTGTGCCGTCTGCTTGTCACTGTGGAAATGTGTCTTTGCTTGGAATGTTCCACCGTATTGCATTGAACTTATCTTGCATTTACCCAGTAGGCTCTGTCCACAATGGCAGCTGGCTACTTCCAGTCAGAGGGACGGTCTGCGCTGCCATTTCCGCTCTAATGTAAAGTCTATGAGATTTTTGTAGAGTCGTGCTAAAATTATACTGACAGATCAGGGAGTGGAGAGGGAGCTGCGGGTGGATGTCACTTACAACATGTTAAACACTTTAGAAATACAGGGAAAACTTCAGTGTTTACAAAGGTACGTCTTTGTGTGTTGGCCTAATGCTAATAACGGAGCCTAATAAATATTTAAATAACACCACAGACTCAAATAATCAGCTACAAATACCTGGGTAGTCTTTACTACAACACCTTATGCCTTTGTAGACACAGAAGTGTCCTCTGGTGAAGTTTTCCCCACATTTGTAAGTGTTTAACATATTGTGACATCCACCCGCAGCTCGCTGTCCACTGACCTCTCAGTATTTATTGATTTTAGTGCGACTCTGCAAAAACCTCATAGACTTTACATTAGAGCGGAAATGGCAGCGCAGACCGCCCCTCCGACCGGAAGTAGCCAGCTGCTGTTGTGCACAGAGCCTAGGAGCATTTATTGCAAAAAAATTAATAAATAAATAAAATAAAAATAAATAAATAAAATAAACCAGTTTTATATTGCAAATTGTATTGTTGCATCCTCATTAAAACACACCAAATTAGTCCTGGTAAGACCAGACCTCCACCAAGGCACTGATCTGCCACAATATTAAAAACAGAGAATTCTGAGAGCCTCTCTCCAAAAAGGAGGAAGCTGAAAAAATTTTAAGACTTAAGGCTTTTAAAGATGGATAGACATGAACCAAATCAGGAGATCAGCCTGTATTGTCCTGATGAGGAATTCACTATTCTCACCTTGTGGAGGAGTTATTTCCATTGGTTGTTTTGCAGACAAATACTTGCTGACTAAAGATGTTCCAGTCTTGACATTATGAGCAGGACCACAAACTAAGAGCATGTCTTTTTTGCATCACTCTTTATTTTCTGCAAACATTCAGTCCGATGGTTCAAGGTTCAACCTGGCTCAGGTGGTTGGGAACATAAAAGTGACTCTTTCCATCCTCCCGCTAACACACATGATGGGTTCAAATGCCTTGTGGGGACATTACACTGACTTACATTCATTTCCTGGAGACCAGTCCTAACCTTTACCATGGTTACCACTTGCCTAACCTTAACCTAAGTCCTATCTATATCAACCCTCATCCTTACTTTAAATCATGCCGTTGATCTAATAATTAAGGATTTACGTCATGGGGACCTAACCTTAACCCTACAAGTTGGGCAGGTCTCCATGATGTGAGTGTGTGTATTTCCACCCCCACAATGCGATAAATAGACGCTCACACGCGCCTCAGACTCACGCACATATGCACACAAATGGTAGGTTCCCATGCTTTGTGGGGCCATTACATTGACTTAAATTGGAGACTGATCCAAACCTTCTCCATAATAACTACTTGCCCAACCTTAACCCAAACCTAAATTAACCCATTTTACCCTTGGCCTAATATGGAAACACTCATGGGAACCTGATTTTTGGTCCCCCCAAAGCACAAATACGGCGTGAAGTGTATATACAGATTTCAGTCCCCACAATGTTACGAATACCCAGCCACACACACGCACAGTGACAGACGGCAGGAGGTCTAAATCTGCTCCGCTCCTCTCTCTGTTTCACTGCACACGCTCAGTCCACACACGGGATGCTCTCACTCGGACACTGATTGCGAGACGGGGCAGAGACATCATTTCTACACATCCTGCCAGCAGTAGGTACACTTCTGTCAGTATGAATGCTATTGTTTTTTTTGTTTTTTTTTTGTTTTTTCAATGTACAATTTGTCCTGTGGGTAAAATTAAGGCAGCTATGACCATTTCAATTGGGATGTTGTTGTCCTACATTGACTTAAGGGAAGTGTGTGAATTCAGGTTTATATAAAGTTTTACAGTGTTTTTATTTATTTTATTTTATTTTATTTTTTATCTGTACTGGTCTGTAACAAAAACGTTGTTGACATGTATAAAGAATGCACTCTTTAACAGCATCAGTGTGTCGACAGTGTTAACAGTTTAAACTTTTTGACATCTTCAACATTTCGTGAGTCCACGCTATGATTTCTGTTGTTATTACTTTATGGCCTATTTTGTTTATCTCTGACACTGAAGACCCCCATGATTTAATTGTTCTGTTATAACTGACTAATGTGTAAAATCTAGTTACTTCAAACAATTTCTGTCAATTTTTAGATACACACAACTGGCACACATGGCACTGTCAAATAGAGATGCTCCTCTTTCAAATATTTACATAAGAACTTTGACTTAGGCTGAGATATTGTCAAATCTCTCACTGTTTTGCCCTGCGGAGTGAATTCATAGGTCACACACACACTTGGCACTTGGGTTTGCCCGGTTGCCCTTTTGGTTGTGTTGTGTTTTGTTGCACTAGGACAAATCTAGCACGCGCCCATTAGGATCCTGGTAAAAGCAATAATCTCCTGTGCTTAAAATTCTCACTGGAAGCTTCAATGAAATATAAATATCTAATGACAGATGTGAGAGCTCTTTAAAGTTTTGTCATGCATTATGCAGATAGTTTTTAACCCCGACAACATTTTGGTTTGGAGACAGAATGTGCCACTATTACTGAGGTGATTTCAGGGTAAGATAGTTTAATGCGCATCTTTTTGATTTGAGTGGATTAGATAGAGTTATAGAGCGAAATAGAGTGAAACAGAGTTGATTTGAGCTAAGTGCCTGTAATTCGAAATATTTTTGGAACTTTTCTTCTTTTCTTTTTGGAGTCTGTGTGATAGCAAATATTGTTCCTGGATATGAGTCAGTGTCCCTGAAGTCTTGGGTCTTACAAGAAAGTGACGTAATCCAAAAGCAATCCAAACAAAAAGATCTGGCTGTATATGAGTGTTTCCTGCATGTTTGAGTGATCTTATTTACACTTATGTTCCACTTCTTGTATTCACCGTTAGCCTTTAAAGGTCCTATATTACGCGAAATTGCCTCTTGTGAGCTTTGAGCCATGTTAGAGAGTTGTTCCATCCTCAAAAACATACCCAGGGGTGTGTTTTGTCTGTCTACATCTCCAAAGTTAAAAATGCTCTGTTCCACCTTGTGATGTGTTGTAGTGGTAGTTTTCAAGGTAACAACAAGAGCACTTCCTGCATAACCACAAAGAGGAACAGAGTGTTTTCTGTTTGAGAGAAGAACCTAAATGTGCAGGGTTTGTGTGATAAACATGTGTGAATGAAACAAAACTAAACTGCAGGCATGTTTGTTATGACATAGATCAGAAAATAGCATAATATGGGCCCTTTAAAAAGCTGCATGTTAACATGGAAAGGCAGAGGCAGCAGATGCTCTGCTCAGTTTTGAACCTGAAGTCAATGTTATTAAGTTGTTTTATTTAGCTCAATATTGCAGTTTATAATGAACCAGTTTTAAAGGGGACATTTCTTATGAGATTTTCATTGCACTATAATGATCCCACCTCACCATTGTCTGACTCAAAGTTGGATTTTTTCCCACTCTTCACCTACCCCCTGTGTCCACCCATGGGTTTGTAAAGTTCAGTAAATGTGGTTCAAAAAATGTCACAGCAATTTTTCAAAAGTAAAAATTTAAAATCTGCTGCTTGCTACTGTGAAATGTCAGTCCTTCAGTTTGAACAATTCTGTTTGTTGCTATATTAAGTTCAGAAGTACAATTATGTGTTATTTGTGTTGTTTGTGTCAGAATACTACAGAGACTGTAGCCTCTGGAGAGGCTGAGTTCACCTCTGTACTGTACACAGCAGCTGTCTCATACTCTCATGTGGACTCACTGTCCTGCTCACTGAGCCACACCACTCACAAGAAACAAGGTCTGAGCAGCAACATGTTACAACACAATGTCTAAAATGTTTTTGCTCTAAAACATCAATAGAGAAAACACAAAATAGAGATCGATCAGAGTCCAGTGAGGTTCCTCTGCTCTTCTGTTTATTTATTTCAATAGATTATTTTTCCAGACCAGGGTTTAGTTTGTTTTCATACCTGACAGTTTGGACCGCTCACTAACGGTCTTCCTCAGAGTGGTCACGTGATGTTGCTGTGACGTGTCAGCTGATTTAAACAGGTTTTGTTGCTGTCTTCCTACCGGTGGAGGCAGGACGACAGCGCCATCTGCAGTCTGACTTATTCGGGAGAGTATCCCAGGTGTGTGAGAGTAAAAAGGCCCCTCATCCTGGTTTAAAAAATGATAGCCCACAATAATAATAATTGTCCCAACTATGACAAAATAATCAATATCCATGCCATAATGGTCATAATAAAGAATCTCATGTTCAAATATCATACGTGCAAACTGGATAAATATGTGTTTTGATTAAGACTTAGAATTGGATCACTCATAACAACAAGTGAAATTCCTGCAATTCCTCCTTTTTACTAAAATGTTGAGATGGATGGTTCTGGGTGCATTTATATTGGTAGTTTTGCTTAAAGCTACCATGTGTCAGATGATTTGATTTTTTTTCACCAGTAGATGGCAGATGTGAAATCTTTAAAGGGCCTATATTATTCTATGTTATAATGTTGTTTCCTCATCAAAAACAGACCTGGAGTTGTGTTGTGTTTCATTCACACATGTTTAACACACAAACCCTGCATATTTAGGCTGAGTTCTTCTCTCAAACAGAAAACACTCTGTTCCACCTTGCGATGTCATGGGGTAATACAGGAAGTGCTCCATTGTCTTTTTGAACTACACACACCTTCACTAGAATCATTTGGATAATTTCAGCCCTGGAATTGCCAATCTCTACTGAACAAAAGGTAAAAGGTAGTTGTTAACTTGAAAACTACCGCTTCATGACATCACAAGGTGGAACAGAGCATTTTGAGCTTTGAAGATGTAGACAGACTAATAATAAAGTATTACTCAACCATATGTGAATGAAACAAAACACAACTCAGGGTATGTTTTTGAGGAGGTATAAGCATTATAACATGGCTTAAAGCTCACAAGAGTCAGTTTTGCGTAATATAGAACCCTCCTAAAATGACATCTTTTCTGTGTGTTTGTGTCTGTTGCAGCAGTATCCAGCTGTGAGCGGAGCCTTCATGGATTCTCCGTACAATGGCAACGCGTCCCTGCAGACCTCCACCTCCAACCTCAACACGGCCTGCTCCCGGCCGTCCGAAGCAGAGGATGATGGGAAAATGAACAGTGATACGATCTGGCTGTGGGTCGCCGTCCTGGCCACTATCGGGAACATAGTGGTGGTGGCTGTTGTCTGCGCCTGTGCCTTCTGACAAAATGGGACCAAGAACTTTAGATGGATTTGAAGGAACCATTCTGTACATATGGAGAGACTTTTCTTCAAATGAGATGTAAAATAGCCTTATTGGCAATTACAGACTTGTGTATTTGAGTGTAGGGAGTGGTCCATGTAAATTGTATATATAGCTTAAAGTGCATGTGACAGGTTCTCATGTTTTTCTAATTGCTACTTGGTTTGGTGGGATCGTATCTGTGGTCAATATATATCATAGTTTTACATCAGTTGCGTGGCAGTTTGAGGGAAAAAGATGAAAATACAAAAAACAAAAATAAGACAGGAAGTACTGGTGAGTTCTAAAATAAAATACCTCTATCTGTGTCATCAACTCCGAAAACTCCATCCAAAATGCAAGGACAATTTGGGAGCTAAAGGAACATGTTGCCTGACAGTTTAAACATTGATTTAACCAAATAAAGGTGTTTATTTTTATTTGTCGAATCATAACTATTACGTAATTTAGATGTTAAGTTTTGACCCTTGATTATGGTTGCTAGGTAACAGAACTAGAAATGCCTCTACGTTTGTCGTATCGGCGGCCGATGTCCAACCAGGACCAACCGACTTCATCAGAATAAAAAAAAATAGACACAATGTTTAGTAAAATCTTAAATATAATTATGCTAACTATGTTTTAGTGAAAAAGTATTCTAACCTGTCATATACACTTTATACTGCTAAATCACTATATGTTACTTTTTTTCTTAAATTTTTGGGTTTCTTTATCGACTGGACATTTGGACAATTCTTCTCGTATTAATATTTTTTTCATTTTTTTTCTCTTTTTCATTTCCTCGTCTTCAGTCTGCACTCCAAACTGAGGCACTTCTTTTTGAAAACACCTCCCCCCCAAGCTTTAAAACTTGCATGTGAAATCCCCAAATCCCAACAGAAAACAGCTCTTTCTGTAACTTTTATGTCATGTCATAAAACCTTGAAAACTAAAAAGAAAAATCCCATGAATCATCTTCAAAGTCAAACGTAATTTCTCAAGCATATAATTGTTTGACTTCCTCCTCGCTCATAGCAAAAAGAGACCAGATGCCGCCTCTTGCGCTCGTGAACTTTTCCTTCATTTGCCCCTAATACGGCCTAATGAAATCAGGTCACGTACAATTTCATTTTAACCCCGGGTGTGCAGATTTGGACAATACCTTTATGTGTCCTGCAGCTATGTATGTGCGTGATGTGACTGTGGGATTTGGCCAACGCTAATGGTCACCAGATTATGCAAACCGTGTCACGGTTATGTAAAGGGTTTGGTTGGTAGAGGTCACTATCAGACACAAGGATTACAGAAGACCATAGTTTAATCTGGGAGGGAACACGTGTCACAAAGGAATAGTGGAATTAAATAAGTGGAGTTAGCGGGTAGGAGCTGTCATGATCTGATGGCCTCAATCAAAAGTATACGAGAATGAACGGAACAAAGAGCTGAGTGCCCATTATAGTGCTAAATGTTGTATATCCGATATCACCAGATTTTTCTTGACCGTTACTTGGCCTCACTGTAAATACCGATCTGTTACCGTAATGTTGACAATAGCCATGCTGCTAATTCGTCGTTACAACATGTTTCTCAATGCACTGTTGCCAGGGGATACAAGATTCTCAGTGAAAAGAGGGTTTGAACAGGCTTTACCTCACGAGAACCAGGTGTATTAATAAACATATCACTTTTTCTTTCAGGGAGACAATGTGTTAGGGACATGGAGTTATCTTGTTTCGGGTGCGAGCTGCCAGCCTTTCTCAGAAGTCTCCAAGCATTCTGAACATGTATACTTTTACCTTAATGTACACTGTGGCAGAAGCGATAGGCCTATATATAAAAACTACTTTATAGTAACTACGCTGTAAATGGCCTTAATAAAGCATGAAGAGAGGTTTCACTCTTAAAGAATGGTTTATTAAGAATGATTCAGACTTTGTAACTCCTACTTCAGCGACAGTAGTTGGTAGAGTCTTTGTCCACTGATACACAGGTTGGCGGTGTGATTCTAGTTTCCAAATATGAATGCTGTTGTTGTGTCCTTGGGCAAGACACTTAACCCCCCTCGCCCCCAGTGTCTGCGTACACTGATGTATGAGTGTGTGTGTGAATGGGTGAGTGGTTCCTTGTGGTAAAGCGCTTTGAGTGCTTTGAAGGCGGAAAAGCGCTATATAAAAATGTGACCATTTACGATTTACTTAATTAAGGGTTTAGAGTTAGGAGTTAGGGTGAATAATTCTTAATAAACAATTTGTGCATTATTAAGTCTTTGTCCCTGCTTTTTATGGCTATTAAAAATGTAGTTATTATAAAGTGTTGCCAAAATTGTCTGTTGTTTATGTGTTTGTTTGCATAGTATCCAATCATTTCAATTCTAAATACAAAAATGGTTGGCTTTTATGGAAAGTACACTGTGGTAGAAGCTATAGGAAATTGCCTATTTGTATGTTTCTGTATATATTCAAGCATTTCTATTTTAAATACAAAAAAATGTTTGATTAACGTTGGAGAGCTTATATTTACATCATATTTTGTCTTGCATCTTTTAGGCAGGAGAGGACACATTAAGTGACTTTCAAATTTGTTTTTATTAATTTGAATGTACTTGTACTGTCTACACTTCTTACTGTCTACTTCTTAATGAAAAATGTCATGTGTTTGATTTTGACATTTGCATATGGAATCAATCCGAATTTCAATAAATGAATTATGCTCTCATTTCTTCAGTATAGTTCATATTACAGACACTATACTGTACATGAACCAAAGATGGCAGTATAACCCAAAGAACCTAAGAGTTTTCCTTGTTCCCTTTTAGTCAGGCTCCTTGGATTAGCAACATTGGTTCATAGTTTAGATCATAGCACAGTGTAATCTGGTATTGTTGGGGTGTCTCATTTACCCTCTTGGCTCTGTGTCACTCTTTCTTTGCCTGTCATCTTCTGTCACTTCAGCTCGCTGATGAGTGAGCAGACACTCTGGACGGCCGGCTCTTAAAGGAAAACCCTTAAGTCAAATTAAATGAATACAAATATAAATTTAACACAATGACTCATGATATGAGACTGAGATATAAGCACATCTCAGTGCTGAAATGTATAATATAAATATATATGTAACTGCTAATAAACATCTATTTCTCTTTTTTTTGCAAAAAGAGAAATAGATGTTTATCAGCAGTTAGAAAGGCAAAAACATCTTACTTCATGTCTGCGCTGATACAGAGTCACAGAAATCCGGCAAAGTTCTGGAGAACAGTCAGATCCCTCTCACAACCTTGTA
>JACM01076134.1:0-11432 GCA_000787095.1 Periophthalmodon schlosseri
TGATGAATTTAAAACCCATCATTGTAAACTCTGTGAAAAAAATAGGTTGGCCATCGCTATCTGTCAGCTACTTGATAGACTGCCTGAATATCTGTTGAACTTTGATGCGGGAAAATCAATACAAAATTGAAAATACATTAGTGTCACTAAGGCACTTTAATAATCTGGTTTATGGATCTATGCAGTTACCTATTTTGTTTGTTTTTGTTTATATAGTTCTGTATTTTAACAGGGTGTTCATGAAAAAGAGCGTCTGATACTCTCATTGGGCTCTCCCAGTATAAATAAAGATAAATAAATGAAATGACCAGGAAAGTTGCATAGTGTAGCTTTAAAGTGAACAGAATCTTTGAAATCCCAGTTAAAGCAGGCACCAGCATATAGTGGCCTGGACTCTGTGAAAGAGTTTCATGGCTTTGTCTTGAACGTTATAAAAGTCCAAAACTTCTGCCAGTGTTGGGAAGTAACTGAATACATGCACCGAGAATACATATTCTGAATACTAATTATGAGTAACTGTATTCCGGTAGAGTTACTTTTTCATTGGGTGGTACCATAGTTGGCGGTACTTAATCAGTGATAAATAAATCCACAACAAACGGTAAAAACAAATATAAAGCTGTTTTTAATCCTATGTTGCAAGTTTACACTATAATTTAAATGCAACACTACGTGAAAGTATTCTAAGTATTCAGAATACTGTACTATGATCAGACCATTGGTATTCTGTAACTAAATAGGCCTACATATTCTTCCTATCACTAACCCCTGTGCTGTGGTCTACGTAACCCCTATTTCTAGACCCAACTGAACCTGAGACCCGACTGTGCGATTTGCCAAAGCAAAATGAAAATCCATCAATATTATCACAATATAATGCCCAGGAATTCACATTGTGTTCAAAAACACAGTCATTTGAATGTCCTTGTCTCTTTATATTTTTACATGATACTGCTATTGGAACTCCATACCCGTTCCACTTCACTTCCCAGTAACAGCAGCCAGTCAAACTCTCCCTGCTCAAAACCTGAGAGAATCGGTAAATCTGTGCAAATGTTTGGAATAGTTTTGGTTTTGCCGTAAAGGTGTTGCTTGTCACTTTCAGGCTGTGAGCTGTGTTTGAGTCCAGGGTGAATTCCAGGATGAGAGCTTTAAGAAGTGGGCTCTAGATCTGAGTTGAGGTTGCATGGTTTTGTGGAGTCAGTCTCTCTCTCTTTTTGCTGTTGTGCAGAAGAGGAAGAAGTGGAGATTAATTGACTAATTGTGACTTGTCCACTCTAAAAAATAGTCTTTGTCATATTTTGATAATCTTAATCGTCATCTGGACTATACAGACAATGCATACAAGACAAGTTTATAAGGTTAAGGTACACTTTATTGTCCCCATAGGGAAATCTGTCCTCTGCATTTGACCCATCCTTCAACGATACCTGTCTGGAGCAGTGGACCCATCTCCAGACGTTGGTCAGGACTACCTTAGCTGTAGGATTTTACCTATTATACATGTTTTGGGTCGATGAGGGAAACCAAGGAATTGCTAGCCACTCAACCACTGTGCCACCACAGACAGTGGTATTATTAATTATAGTTATAAATATTCTCTATTTAGAAGCCTTTCATAGAAATAAATGCAGACTTACTGGCTACTAAAATAATCGTTAGGGTCATATTTGAGAAAATGGGTTTTCAGAATGATGCCTGTGTACTGGACTCCTACACTGACACTGTGGAAGGAGAGGATGACCTGTCAGTTTTTGTTTTTTGTTGATTTCATTCTGCTGTTTAAAAATACAAAATATTATAAATATAAAACAAATATAAACAAATGCAGTTATTTGGAGGATTAATCTCATCATTCAATACTGGCAGATAGACGTGGTCTTTAAAAGGCTAATGAAGTATAATAGTATAAACCAAGTATATGATTTAAAAAAAAAAACATTTAAGTAACGTGCAAGCTACAAATCTTTATACACTTAATGGTACATCCATTGAAAGAGTCAACACTTATAAATATCTTGGGTTTTGGCTTGACGGAAACTTATCTTTTAAAAAACAAATCTCAGAATTATGTAACAGTCTAAAATCAAAATGATCATTTTATTACAGAAACAAATATTTTGTTCCAATAAATTACAGAAAAGAAATATTGCAAGCAACCTTACTCTCCGTACTGGATTATGGGAATGTGGTGCACATGCAGACTTCAGCCTCTGCTTTGAAACCGTTGGATCCACTCTTTCACTCTGCCCTTCATTTTATTACAGGTGATGGGTTTGAAACCCATCACTGTCTTCTCTACAGAAAAGTGAGTTGGCCATCACTGTCTGTTAGAAGAGAACAGCACTGTATGAAATGTATCTATAAGGGACAACTTCAAAAACTGCCAGAATCTCTCACCTCCTTGTTAATCATTGATACCAAAACACAGATCACACGACTGCGTAAGTCTAAGGACGAGCTGCAACAAAACTGAGACAGGAAAGAGGGCTTTTAACTGTTTACTTCACAAAAATACAAGAATACACAAGGAAACGCAAAACTGGATACGTTGGTGAGACACTTACAATTTAATAATCTGGTAACAAACTTTTATACACACACCTGCATCTGTTTTTAATGTTTTATATGTATACTTACTTGTTTTGTTTGTTTTTCTGTTTGTGTTGTATTTTAAACAGGGTACCCATGAAAAGGGGAGCCCAAGTGCTCTCATTGGAAAGAAAGAAGATAAAGGAATAAATAAATAAAGTGGTTCTTCTGAATGGTCACCAAAAAGTGGATTTAATGTTTAGTTTCACTTTAAGAACAGGTAAATCACAATATGACCAAAATAGCAGATTGTCACCGGTATCAGATCACAATTTGACCTTTGTCAGCCAGTCCTAATGGCAGAATAAACATTTAAATACAATTTCATTTACAAATGTGCATTTTTGTACCCAGTACAGAATGGCTAAACCCTCTCCTTCAAATCCAGGTAGATTGTCTTTGGTGAACAGTGTAGAGAAGTGTCCAGGTGAGTGATTTTCTGGATAGGTTGGGGAAAAAAATCCTCATTGCATTTAAAAACATGTAAAACTAGTGTAAATAGTATAACTAATTAACCCAGTACAATGAAGGCCTTGTTGATTTCAATTCAAGTTAAATTATATAGCACATTTAAAACAACTTCAGATGAAAAAGTGCTTCTCATAAAAGTCAACAAAAAAACAATTGTTTGTCGTAAAGCATAACTAAATGAAACATGTTACAGCAGGACTTAAGGCCATAAACCTGGGGTTAAAAGTCCATTCGCTCCAATAAACAAGCCACTGTCAAAACTAAATGCAGCCAGCAGAGGGCGCTTGGTTACCGTCAATTAAGGCACACGGGTGAGTAGTAGAGGTCATTGTCTTCAAGTCTATTTTATTATCAACTGTCATGATTATAACTGTGCATGTGTATTGTTTCAGTAGTTTCTGGGACATCACAACTCTATAGACTGTGTACAGTATAATACTGAGCCGGATCACAGGTCAGAATTCTTTAGTACAAATATCTCTGCAATTACTGGCCGTGTCCAGAAAAAAAAAACTGGCACAAAGTTCAAAGTCTTCTCTGTAAGTGCAAATAAACTAAAATAAAATTTAAACAAAAAATTCTTCAGATTAGCTTCAGAAAGTGGTGCCATAGTCTCTAAAGGCATGATTGTTGTCAGTTGAAAGGACTTTAAAGCAGACCTATTCTGCAAAATCAACTTTTTAGAGCTTTGAACCATGTTATGGTTGTCTCCCCTCACCATTTACTCACCCAAGTTCTATTTGGAGTGATTCATGCATGTTTGAGTAATCTTTAATCGCTTATTGTCAAGGCATCATATTGGCGATCAACTCCTGTTTTCACCACCACCATACATACATACGTACGTACGTACATACATACGTACGTACATACATACGTACGTACGTACATACATACGTACGTACATACATACGTACGTACGTACATACATACGTACGTACGTACATACACTTACTTCGTCTCCAATTTAATTTTCTTAATTGGTGATACGCATAGGCTTTGGCAGCATTGCGAAGTCATTTTGGTACAAATGACAAAAAATCCACTGCTCGCTAGTGTAATCTGCAGCTATCTATAGGAGGGGTCGACAATATGCGGCGCTTTGTTGTGATGATGTTTACGGTGACAACACGGCACAATAGGTCTTCTGTAAAGCATAACATTAACATGGAAATGTTTGCAGTGATGGAAGGTAATGAAGTAAAAGTAGCAAAGTACCGTACTTAAGGAGAATTTTTAGGTATCTGTATTTTACTGAAGTAAATTTTACAGTGGATACTTTTTACTTTTACTTCACTACATTTGAGAGCAGGTATCTGTACTTTCTACTCCACTACGTTTTTGAACTGAACTGAAAAGTAAAAAGTACTTTTTATGTGATTTGAGGGGTTATTTTTACCATGTTTGTGGTAACATCCTGACAAGTTTTCGAGTTCAAGCTTTGGCTTTGAGCAAACAAAAATAAATACACAAAATTCATAAGAAAAATTAAGAAATTGGTTCGTATTTTTGCTGTTGACCAAAATATGTATACTTTTTTTAATCAATATCACTACATACAAATTAACAACACTTGTGTGAAATACTTTTACTTTTAACTCTTTAAGTACATTTTTAAACAGGTACTTTAATACTTTCACTTAAGTAACTTTTTGCCCCTGTATCTGTACTTTTACTTAAGTAACAAAATTGAGTACTTCATCCACCACTACAAGTTTGTGGAGCCAATCCCAAACAAATAATGATACGGTTCAACATTTGTGGATCATACGTTTGGATATTTCTTTTAAAAAATAGCAGCATTTCCCAGAGTTATTTAGGCTACTGCCCTCTATCTAAAATTATGACATCATCAAATTCTGCAATGTGAATGCAACCTATTGTTTATAATGTTATAATTAAGTCACATTTTTATTTTATTGTATGGTCTAATTTTGTGAGTCAAGAATTTGAAGTCTGGACAAGCTATGACCACGTTGTTTTGTATTAGATATGTACCAGTTAGAGACAACCAGCTGATGCCACTAGGCCAAGTTATAGTTCAGATCTGTGGAGAGGCAAGGTATTAAAAATGCAGGTATTAAAAACACCTGTAAGTGAATCAATGCAAGATAGATAAGTTTAATGACATACCATGGAGTATTCCCACCAAAGCAATAATCAGAATCAGTTTTATTGCCATTGTCAATGAACAAAATTCACAACTTCAGCGTTATAGTGCAACATTAAACAAAGAATAATAAAATAACAATATATAACAGCAACAACAGATCAGGATATGGTATACCTCTACCAGGCTGCATAGTGCCTCTTTAATATAGTTTTTCAAAAATTATGAAAAGTATTATACAATCCAACTCTGGGGTAAGAAAGTTGATGCTTTTGCTTGAACATTCATACAATGTAACCTGCATGGGAATAATCAAATGTCTTCCTCTCAAACAGTGAAAATGTACAGGAAAAATATATATAAAATAATACAACCATGTATACATCACAACAGCATGTATTTGGAAAAAAACAACTGAGTATAGTAGAAATCTGGCACCTTTGGTTCTTTGGTCATTTTAATTCATCTCGAGTAAAAGAAAAATTCAAATCTGTCAACTGGACAAAAAGTTGTTGGAGTGAAGACATTTTGCTGACTCGTCCAAGCAACTTCTTCAGTTCTTGTCAGACTGCTGGTAAATACTGCCTTACATCTATCTGAAGGGAGGAGCTCACTACACTGAAACTAACACACCTGTTGTTTAAAGTTTCTGTTTGTTGGCTAGGTCTATTGAGCTACACTAAGTGTGAACTGTGCCCGAGTCATATTTTGCATAATCGTTCAGGCCCCTAATTGTGCTCTCACACCTATTAGCATACTGCTATCCCTATTTGTTTTCTTTGTTTAGATTTAGGTCATAAATGGGAGATAGATGGTGTCTAAGGCCCCCATTTATGTTCAAAGAAGAAGAACTTTTTTGAATTTTTCTTTTACTATGAATCATACCTGGATGACTGAGGGATTACACTTAATTCATCAATGATATCACATAATCTAACAGCTCACATTTAATGTAGATTAACTGATGTTAAAGATATAAAGGTGAGATTTAGTTTTACTCGCCACAGTGTCAGGCTAAAAGAATGAATTGTTGATGTTTTCCTGCCTCACCAGTTATTTTTCCCACAACACAATGTTTTCAGTTAGAAAAATAAAATAGAGGAAAAACTGATATAATATAATACACGAAATTCTGTCTGTGTAACTACAGTGACAAGTGTTGCATTTACCGAAAGTTTACAAACAGCACAAGTTAAACTCAATAATGGGGAAAATCTTTCAAAGTAAGATCCTATTTTTAACTGACATTGAGTGTGTGTATCCTTTGAGCTAAAATAAGTTACAGGTCAAGATCAAAATTAATCAGGAAAATGAATCTCAGTTTATTTGAGTTTAGGGAAATAGGCTGTGCCCAACAATGTTTTCAGCCTGACCCCAGCGTACAGAGGCTGAGTGAAGGTGGTCTGGACTCTGTGGAGGAGGGTCATAGTTTGGTCTTCAACGATGTAAAAAGCTAAAACCCCTGCACTCTGGTCCAGGTAAACCCCAATTCTCTCTGGCCTGTATAACGGTATCCCTATCTTTAGTTTTGATTCAACGCTGTGATGCCAAAAGGAAAAATTTCTATGCCTACATTCTAAGGCCCAGGATTTTTCATTGTATCCAAATCCACAATCCTCTGAGTCTCCTTTTCTCCCAATAGTCTTATATGACACAGCAAGAGCAACTTCTGACAATTCCCACTCCACCTCCCAGTAACAACGGCCTGTCAGACCCTCTCTGCTAAGGACCTGAGGGTACTCACTGAACTTGTCCGGATGATCTGCATGATGGTGTAGAAATGTGTAAAATGAAATCAAGCCATTGCCAGATGCCTGTCTGTTTCCTCTAGAAAGAGTCAGACTATTGTGAGCTGTGTTTGGGTCCAGGACGATCTCGCGTGCATAGTTCATAAACTCTGCTCTGGTTTTGGGCTCAGGTTGTAGAGGTCTTGGTTGAGGTCTGATGGACAGCTGGTCTTGTGTAAATCCCTGTGAAACGTTTTGGAGTGCCTCTGTCAGAGTGCGCTGGAGCAGCTCCGTGAGAGCGGTCACAGCAGAGGCGGCCTGCTCTAAGTACCCCAGGGGCGCTGAGTATGTCCTGGGTGTGTAGGCAGAGGGAAGGTGGTATCTCTGGAGTGTATCTGGAGCCTCAGAGAGGGTCCTCTTCAGCTCTGTGACCTCCTGCACCAGTTGGTCATGGATCTGTTTCATTTTAGCCTCTTCTTTCTCCTGCAGAGCCCTGATCTTTTGGGACACATCACAGTGAACAGACTCCAGCACACGCACAAACGAACTGAAGCGCTCCTCACTGTGTTTAACTGCCTCGTCAGCACAGCGCCTCAGGGACAACACCTCCTGCTGGAGCCTCTGCTGCTCTGCTTCTCTGACGTGAATGGTGTTGAGGATCTGTTGCCTCCAAGTCTCCGGGTCCATTGTGTTGTCCTGGAATCCAGTCCTCATCTGCTCCACTAACTCTGCCATTATGGTGTTTACAAGGAGCACAGGCCTGGGGCTGTGCACCTGTCTGCACTGAGGGCAGGTGCTCTGCACCTGTTGGTCCCAGTGGCTCTGAATACAGACTCTGCAGTAGTTATGACCACATGGAAGAGTGACAGGCTCCTTCAGCAGATCCAAACATATGGCACATAAAAATGTGCGCCTGTCGAGCTGAACAGCTCTCTGCTCCATTTCTGCTCCAGACAAGAGGAAATGATAGTTTCATTTTCACAGAAAGAAGAGACCTGTGGAGGAGCAGGACCCGCCCTTTGCACTGTGCCCAACTGAACAAGGAAACAGAAACAGTGAGTCAGAACAGACAAAACGCACTGCATTTTAGTGGTAGGGTAATTAAAGATCAGGTGATATGATGACTGCAGATATCCAAGCAAGGCGTTTACAAAATTCCCATAAAAAGCTCTATAGACAGTGCTGTAATCTCAAAATGACATGAGCCTACTGAATATTTCATAGACATGTAGACTAATTTAAGGTGCACTGGGTAACTTTTTTTGGTGGAGGATCTGCCACCTTCTTGTCTCTGTTGTGGAAAACACCCTTTTCCTTTTGTGTTCATGAGTTTCTGCTTAGATAAAGAATACACTTAAAAGAGAAATAAAGTAAAGTGCAAGGAGTCTGTGTTGGCATTCCCATGCAGAGACTGAATGTTTACATTATACAATGAGTTTTATATACAAACTTTAGTGGGAGTCTACCATGGTTTAGATTTTGCGCCTCTTCGTTGGTGCACAGGCCAGTCAGGCCTCTTGGCAAGTTGCACAGTCCAATCAGACCCCTTCCGGGGTGTTGTCTGGGTAACAGGTCATGACATCATCCCTATTAGCGGTCCTTGGCCTATTTAGTTAGTTAGATAGATTGAAATATCATGTTTTTGTCTTGACATGTATCTATGAGTCTCACAGCTGTGATCATAGTCGTTATCTTCACATGACTTCAGTATAATAATGAACTATAGCAGTGGTTATACAAAATAGCTAAGCACAGTTATTTATCCTAACATCTCCATGGAGATATTATTGCTTTACCTAGAATATTTGACAGTGTGGGAAACCAAACCATACCTGAGGTATGAGGACATAGAGATACGCAAACCATGTCTCAGTGAAAGCGTGAAAATCTGAGAGATGGCGGCTGAACAACCAAAAGGAAAAAGACAATTAAATCTTTTAGGATTTTAAAAAGAAAGACAAAGGTAAGTTAGTCTTGTTGTTGGATTCTGGTCTGTTGTTGTTGTTAAAATACAACAATTGTACAAGGGTGTAGCTAGGTCAAGTGCACAGTAAGCAAGGTTCTGGAATTGAGAGTCAAAGAGAAATAAATACAAGTGGCTACGAGTCCGTAATCTATTGCAAATTAACTTGGCGGCCAAATTACAAGTCAAAGTGAAAATAATCACTGTAAAGGGTGAGTGAATTTACCACCTACAATGACTTATATTAACCGAATGCTGTGCTGACTCAATAACATCCAAGATTGTCCAGGAGATGAAAGAAGAAGGAATGTATACAATTATGGCTGATGAGGCTAGGGATGGTTTGAGGGAACAGCTAGCTGTCCGTGTGTGATATATGGGGCCAGACTAAACCAGTCTGAGAGAGCTTCATAATACTTGTTAACCTAACCTCATTTGATCCAGAGGCTATTACAGCAGCCATCCAGAATGTCCTCCATGCTTATGGACTCAACAGTCTCCGCTGTGTTGCCCAAGCATATGATGTGCCTTTGTCATGAGCGGCCATGTAAATGGGGTCAGAGCTTGTTTCGAGAAAAACATCTTGAAGCACTGTATGTGCATCGTTATGCACATGAATTAAATCTGGTGCCATACATGTAGGGTAATTCCTGAAGCCACAGATCTAAATTAATTACTTGATACACTTGAATTTGTTTATTGCTTCTTCAGTACTTCCCTGATCCACCATGAGGCCCTTATGGATATGTAAAAAGCTCTGGGATTAGAACACTATGAGCTTGTGCAGCTGTCAAAAACACGTTGGGCTTGCCAGCTACACTCTGTGACAGCTGTGACTGCAAATCTACCACCATGTCTTGCAATGCTTAAGAAAGATACGTACAGCACCTGCAACTGGGCTCCATTCAAAACTTTCAAGTTTTTCCAGCTTATACATGCTTGTGCTGTTTAAGGTCATTCTGTCTACCACAGAGGGGCTGCACAAATACCTTCAAAAACGTAAAGAAGAGAAGGTGTAGAAGGTGGACTTGGGGCAGGCCACCTTCTACAAGGATGCAGTTCTTAAAACGCTTGTAGGGATGAGGCACGATGAAGCAGGAGAAAACATTTACAAAGAGGCCACAACAATAAAACAGGCGATTGGGTGATTCTGTCTCTGAATCCTCTTCAGGTGTCAGGGTTCAGATGAGTACTACCGATGAGCTACATAAAAAAACGGGTCACTAGCCTGGCTCCCCTCTTCCAAAACACTCCTACCTTTACACTCCATAGGGCTACTACTCTAAGAGACCACCTAGTCACAAGTTACTTACCTGCTCCAAAGTGTTCCACCTGGCTATCACAGAAACAAGGCACTTATAAATGTGGCAGAAACACATTCAAGGACACAGTCACTAACACGTCTTAAATGCAGAGGTTTTGCAATGTGCACACTACATTTATTGTATATAGGTTGGAATGTGAATGCGTCTGTTTTTACGTTGGCAACGGCTGGCAGAACATAAATACACCATTTGTACACAGAACACTGACTATCTCATGGCCAAACATTACAAACAGGTTAGTCAAAGTAGCCCAAATTCCTTAAAAGCCATGGGGATTGAGCATATACCGCAGAACCCTTACTTAAGCTTGGATCTCTTTACACAGATGTGTGCCCTACCAGAGCTTTATATATGAACATGCACCACTCTGTCCACAGGCTATGGGCTACTGTCTGTATTCAGATTGGTACATGTTCATACACGGCCAAAAAAAAAGTTGCCACTTGGATTTAACTAAGCAAATAGGTACGAACCTCCTATTGGATAATTACTCTAGGTTCAGCAACAGTATGTACTCAAAGAATGAGGTCAGCTGACTACCTGAATATACTGAATGACCAGGTTATTCCATCAATGGATTTTTTCTTCCCTGATGGTACGGGCATATTCAAAGATGACAATGCCAGGATTCATCGGGCTCAAATTGTGAAAGAGTGGTTCAGGGCGGATTGGCCACCACAGAGTCCAGAGCTTAACCCCATTGAGAATCTTTGGGATGTGCTGGAGAAGGCTTTGCGCAGCGGTCAGACTGTACCATCATCAATGCAAGATCTTGGTGAAAAAGTAATGCAACACTGGATGGAAATAAATCTTGTGACATTGCATAAACTTATCAAAACAATGCCACAGAAAATGTGTGCCATAATCAAAGCTAAAGGTGGTCCAACAAAATATTAGCGTGTGACCTTTTTTTTTTTTTTGGTGGCGACTTTTTTTTTTGGCCAGTGTATTATGTAATGCATCACTTTGTCTTCTATTATTCATAAAAATAAAAAAATCTCATCCTCACCCTCCGTGGGTGTTCTCTCATCCCTTTTTCCACGCTCGGGTCCTCTACCAGAGGCCTGGGAGCTTGAGGGTTCTGCGCAGTATCTTTGCTGTTCCTAGTACTGCACTTTTCTGGACTGAGATGTCTGATGTTTTTCCTGGGATCTGATGTAGCCACTCCTCCAGTTTGGGGGTCATTGCCCCGAGTGCTCTGATGACCACGGGTACCGCCGATGCCTTCACCTTCCAGGCCTTCT
>KN484028.1:8909-24077 GCA_000787095.1 Periophthalmodon schlosseri
ACAAAGTCTGCATCAAAATAAAAAGTTCTCTATTAAACAATACAGCTCTATCTCACACAGTCATGTTTTGCACATTAGCGCGACCCAACAGCCCATGTTATAGTTTCCACAGCTCACAGCTTGACTCAGTACCACACTGACTGTGCTGACTCGCACACAAACACATTTCTCTGTGTACTCCAGGAAACTGTCAGGCCATGTTTTCCTGGGGAGCCATTTTGGGGCATCAATAGTAAACAGCAGATGTGCAGACAGGAGACAAATGTCAAACATATTGATCGTATGCTTCATTAAAGCTAATGGTGGGAGGTTAGAGTGTGCCTGTGGCAAGACTCCACAGTCATCTGCAGACGCACCGTTTCCAGCCCTGTGCTAACATTGTTTAACACACACTGGGCCATTAGAGGCACAGAGCAAAACAGCACAACCCCATAAAGAAGGCAAACAGACGCTGGGCTCACACAAGATAGTGACACTGAAGGACTGAGCTATCAACATCTGATACGCTACTCACTATTCATTCTGCTTTTCTGCTGACAAAGATTGTGTTTCTAGTGCATTAAAACCGAATAATGATCTGATAAACAAACACAAGAATCAAATGTACTTCAGAACATTTGGAAATCTATCAGGTAACATACAAGGCGCCATGGAGGCACTGGGGTAGTTTGTTGTCTGCAGAGGACATTGTAATGCCAAAATAATTAGCCTTAGTAATTTGATCAATTTAATTAGTAGAACTGTAATTCCAGTTCAATGGCTTATCTTTCACCCCAACAGTATACACAGACACTCAATTAGCCTTCCAACACAATTTCCATGTGAATGTAGGGTGATTTACTATGGAAAAACCTAAATCAGCAAAAATCCCTCATTCTCTGCATTTGACCAGTCCTTCGACCAATGCCACTGGGGCAAACTGACGAGAGCAGTAGTTTCTGCAGTACAACTCTCGGGGACCTATCTCTAGATCTTGAGCTCTTGGTAAGGACTGCTTAAAGCCCACCACACACTACAGGATTTTTCAGTCTTAAACGATTTTTAAACGCGAGGCAAAAAGCGACCACAGACATCAGGAGAATCATATGAGATTTTCAATCATATGATCCCCTAAACGCAAAGACTGCAGTGGGATATGACAGGAAAGAGACAGCACACCACAGGCTGAAAGTTGTGAGCTCAACTCACGTCTGTCTACATTAAAACGACTCAGTGTGAAACTCAAGTGTTCAGAAGATCAGAACATTGCACTTATAGTTTTGATGCAAAACTGTGTTACTATTATTTGTAAAATGTAGTGCAATATTTCAGATAAATGCTTTTAATGCACAGAAGGCGGGTGATAAATTACACAGGAGTCACTATCACTAATCTACAGCAGCTGTTTTGTGGACTGGGTGTCATTATTTGTGAAGGACAAATTCTAATGGATAATATGGATGAGAATGCTGCAGTTTAACGTTACAACTTTACGAGAGGTGAGAAATAAAGTCGCCTAATTATTTACAATATTTCCAAAGTTTGCCCCTGACACTCTATTTTATTGGCTGTTGTCATGGTGATGTTTTGTGGTTACGATATGACAGAGCAGCTCAGAGTTGCACTGACACCACACACGAGGAGTACAGCAGATTCCAAATCACATACGAGGATCCAAAGTCGGGTCACATCTCCCCGAAGTCGGGAAGACATAAATCGGGTTCTAAATAAGGTAAATGATCCTGTAGTGTGTGGCGGGTGTGTGCCCGGGACCACAGGACCCCCACCCAGACACAGGGCGAAAGGCCCGGGTGCTGCAGGAGTTGAACCCTAAACCTTCTTGCTTTGAAGAACAAGTGCTAGACTCTCTGCCATTGTACCACTATTGACAGATTTCTACATCAAATGCATAATTTGTAACATCTTTATCAGTGGTTCTCCAACATTTCATTTCAAGTACCACCTAAAAATATTTAGCTACATAATCCAGTGTTTCCACTAGGTTTACTGGTTTGGCAGGGATGGCACGCACTCGATTATATGCTTGGGCACACTGCAAGACAAAAATACATGCCTATATATAATATTATTTGATTATTTTAAATTTCTGTTACTCAATATTGTTTTAAACAATTAAATGGCTGTAAAACACCTCACAAACATATTTTAATTAGGCCTAAGTGACCTTGTAGTCTGTTCAATTTTATATTCAGGCCTTATCATTTGCTGTTATGAATTCTACACAAGTTATGATTGAATAGGCTACAGTTATTTGTGGTGTGCTTCTCAATTAAAAACAAGAGCAGACAAAATCAGCTCAAGAGTCACAGTGAGGCAAACAGCACCTCCTTTCACTGCTTTACAGCCTAACCATCCATGAGCCCAACCCATGGACAACTCTTTATTTGACACTAACAGTTTTATCTAAACTGCTAGGTTTGACTTGCATTTTGTGCCACTAATCATTAATAAGCATTTTATTATCATCTACAAACGCTACTATAACTTACTCTTGAGTTGGGACAGTTTCTGCATCTGTCTCCGTCATGTTGTTGCTGGAGATCAGCGCTACCACCGCTGTCTGTGAGTGGAGCCAACTACAGTATAGTGCAGAATGCAAACCAAATCACTGGGAATGACGAACGGGATTCGGCAGGCAAAGTATGACAGAAAATACAGACTGGATTTCTGTGAATACAGTTGTTTCTTTTGGAGCAGTGGAACGGATTTGGTAAAGACGTAATTTTGACGATAGGTGATTGACACGGCGAGTGGCACTGTTGGTGGGGTGTCCTGCCAATATAACGACAGGGGAAAATGTAAATGTAAAATGTAATGTAAAACCAGACTAAAATATTTCTAAATTATACTACTAATGTATCAACACATTTATAGAGGACGTTTTTGACACTGGTAATTCCTCCCAATCCCACCCACAGGTGGCTACACTTACTGCTCATCCAGCCACATATATTTACATAGCACTAGTCAGATCGTCTTTCATTGTTCTACTTTTCATTCCTCGCACTGGGAGCATGCAGTCCTATTAAACAAGCAGAGGAAGCCCGCGGCTGAGAGCACATATGAAGCAGGTTAAAAGGAGGTTGTGATGGAGCGGTCTGCAGACAGCGGTGCACAGTCCTCTCATTGCAGCAGAGCCTTGGCCCGGGCAAATGCAGCGTGGATGTATTTTTCATGCTTTGGAAATCTATGACTGAGGGCTGCTCATCGTCTACCATCTGGGGACCCCCGCTTAAATGCATTCTACACACTGCTACAGAATCACAAGATGTCTGACCCCACTGCCGTGGCAAAGTGCCCAGACACAGAGAGGGAGAAGGGGGAGGGAGAGAGAGATGGGGATAGAGAGAAGGGTAGGGAGAGAGGTAGAGACAGGGGGAATGTGACTAAGGAAGAGAGCTGGGTAGTAAATGATGGAGGCATTTGTCCAAAAAAACCATGGAGGCATCCTATGGTACACCACCTTGAGAATGCCTGATCTCATCTGAGCTCTGAAGCTAAGCAGGGTTGGACCTGATTAGTACTAGGATGGGAGACTGCTGGGAACACCTGCAGTGGGACAGTGTCTTTAGGCAAGACACATCACCCATGTTGTCTAGTCTGGGCGGTCATTGTGGCCTTAAAAAGACTGCTTACAGCTTTATTTATTTATTTATTTTTTTGGTGCACGTAGCCAGGACCTATGTAAAGTACGTTCATACCAAATAGAACACTACACATTATATTGTTGTCACCACATCAAAAATATACATTGGATTTCGCTTCATTCACGCTTGTTTCATTAATCCATTAAGTCGTCTTCCCTGAGGACTCAAAAATGCCGTTTGCATTTTGCCTGGATTGTTCCATCACAAGTAAAAATCTGGACTTCTATACAGTTTTTAAGTCTATAAAACATCACCGGACTCTGCAATCAAATTGTGTTCAGAATGAATACATGGCTCTATTAGCACAGCTTTCACGTGGTCAAAGGGCTTCATTTATTTTCTCATCGTTCATTCCCATTCCTGACAGCAGAGGGAGCTCCAATTCCTATTTATCTCGCTGGAAACAAAAGTGCAGTTTATAAAGTGTGTTTTCAAAATGTAGACATAATTTTTAAGTCAGAAAATGTGAAAAACTAATCCCATGTTTAAAAAGGAATTAAAGCCACAATAGTGCATAATGTGTGTCTTTTAAGTCAATATTTGAAATTTCTGCAAGTAACTCCACTGACAGAACACAGCCTGAATTCCCCGCATGCACAGCCATGACCTGTACAACATGCTGTGTGAAAATGGGCTTGTACGAGGCAGGCTGGTGGTGGAGGGGAGGGGGGAAGGGCGCAGGAAGCCCGAGGAGCAGCCGCTGTAGTGTAGGACAGAAAAGCCAGAAGCACAAAATAGCACTTCCCTTTGCTTTCTGGAATGCATCCAGCGTACCCCGCCTGCGAGTGCGTGTGTGGCGTTGCCGGCAGGAAAGCTGGGAGCGTATAAATATCGCATTACCGCACATGGAAACACAGGCATCAGTGCGCGCTCCCAGTCGGACTAACAAGCGGCCCGGAGGTCACGCGGAGAGCTTGCACAAATGGAATTCCTCACAAAGCAGGCCCTCTTTCAGCGGAGAAGTGGCTGTGCTGTGATGTGGTTCCAGCCCGTGGTTTCAGTTAACCCACAAGTGCTGGTATGCATAAAACATCCAGGGAGCAGCACACAGTGTAGGAGCCCGACTCTGCTAGCGCAAACATTTGTTATGGATATAGACTGGAGAGGATCAAGCGCCATCAAATTAATCTCTGTGGAAAGGAGACATGGCATAGGAGCTTGGGTTATTTAAAGTTGCTCTGCCTAATTTTTACGGTCTGAAAACATGAAAAACACAACTAGTGATTTTAAACGGTTTGTGGTCCAAAGTTATTCCTCACTTACCTTATTCATTCCGAGGATCTTAACTATTCACCGCAGTGAGTTTAGGACAGCTTTTCACAACTTTCAGAAGCCATAGCGGAGTTTTGCAGTGACCGTAATTCTACCATGCTAACCGCACACTTCCTGATTCTCAGACAATAAAACACTCTAATTAAATGCAAACAGCACACGGTTGACTTATTTTGACCTCAAGAGCTGCTTATAAAGTACATCTGTACTGGAGCAAGACGGATTTTGCTCAAATACATGGAAAAATTCTGTTATATTTCAGCATTTGTTATGGGACAAGCTCTAGTGGCACCCGTCCCGTCCCAACTAAGTAAGCATTAACTTTAAGAGAACCAACAGATAAAAAATATTTTACTAGCACATTTTATATATATAGTATAATGGTTATAATAAACAGGTTGCAATTGATTTATAGGACAGGTTGTGGCTGCAATGTGCTAGGTCTTGATGTGGTAATGTTATCAATAAAACTACGTGAACCAGTGCTCTGTCAGAACATGCCTGTTTGGGTAAAGCAATGACGCCAAGGTATCAAATGTGAAATACTGCAAGGTGTGGAGAGAAAGTGACAGCATTACGACTCCACTTCCACTGCTATAAACTGAATTTGAGTTCCAACTGTCAAGAGTGGGTGGAGGGAGCTACGTGACATAAAACATCCATTTACAACTGCAGGCAAGCGGGCTAACAAAACAGGATGCTATTCAAACATGTAACATAACCAAACAGTTCAACATCCAAACTATAAGTTACATGGCATTAAAAGGCACTCTACCAGATTTTTTACAGTCTTAAAAAACATGAAAAACAGAACAAATTCATTTAAAATAGTTGCAGTGGTCAGTGGTGCAGTTATTCCTCATTTACACGCATTCCGAACATCCTAATTATTCACCACGATGAGTTTATAAGCGCATTTCACAACTTTCAGAGACTAGGGTGGAGTTATATTGTCACGGTAAAGCTAACAGCAACTAGCATGCTAAGGCGGACTTCCTGATTCTCAACCATAGACTGTATATATAAATGGACATAGCTGACGCGCTAGCCGCCATGTTCCAAATAGGAAGTGAGCATGGGCGCACCAATTCACTTTACATTGAAAAATTATCACAGCGTTGCTAAGCGCCCGCTACCTGCTAAACCAGCGGTGCGGGCGGGTAGGGGCGTTACCTTCAACAGCCTCGCTCTGGATTGGCTCTTTGGTTGCTATGATACTCACGGTTGGAATTCCAAATGTGGAACTCGGCTCCAAATTGGCCCCTATAACTGCTCTAGCCTCGATGAGCTTCATTTGACTGGAGCCGAACGCTATGGGTGACGTCACACTCACTTAGTCCACTTCTTTATACAGTCTATGTTCTCAACCAATAAAAAGCTAATCAAATCAAATACATGGGGAAAGTTGGATACAGGCACTTTAACTGTGTCTGACCCTCTCCTTCTTGGGTCCCTGAGCTCATATCCAGGTGAGAGTGAGACAGTTGATATATTACACATACACACACTGCTGCATGAAAGAGGAGAGTGGTGTTGTGCAGAGTCAGGTTTAATGGCAGCTGGGTCTCTGCCCTGAGGTTAACATAACAACACTATCTGCTACACTGGAATTACCCGATTGTACAGTAAAATCTGTGTCTAAATGTTGAAACATGCTGATAGCATTACTGTGTCAGCATCTTTTAATCAGACTGGACTTCACAGAGCTACGGGAAAACCAGGAGTCCATTGCGATAGGGCTGCAAATATAATCGCAATCGAATCGAAACTGCAATTTGAACAGACGCAATTAGCAAATCGCAAGGCTGCAATTTTACCATAAGTGCCATAATTTCCTCCTCAAATATAAAATATCCTGTCTTATTCTGCATAATGTTCTGAAATGTGATTCTTGTATTAGCTTGTCAGTGCAGATTTCAGTGTTTTTGGCAATTCTCCTGGACGTGTTTAAAAAGTGAACTGTGAAAAGGACCCTATTTATAAGACATAAATCGTAAATCTAATCACAATGCTTGTCTTAAAAATCGCACTTAGATGTATTTCCCAAATCGTTAAGCCCTATTATTCATACATACACACACACACTACTGCCTGAAAAAGGGCAGTGCAGAGTCAGGGTTAAAGGAGATATATTATGCTTGTGTCTGCTATATAGTTATAATCTGACACCCGTGAATTTGGGCATTTTAAATATTGATCTAAAATGACTTAATAAAAGAAACATGTCCACTGACTTCCCCGTTAGAAAACCGTGATGCCCAATGGGACCTGATGTCGCTGTAAAACTTTCAGCCCATAAATAACTGCAGATCACAATAGCGAGGAGGAGTGTTTTTTTTAAATTTGTACCGAAAATGACTGCGCAACACAGTCGAATCCTGCATGTATCACAGATAAAGAAAATAAAATTGGAGAACGATGTAAGTACGTCACAGGGGGCGTGTACCGGTGGCGGTGAAAACGGGGGTAGATCAGAGCAATGACGTGTAGAATACAGGAGGATAAAGATTACTCAACCGTGCATGAATCACTCCAAATACAACTTCAGAGGGTAAACGAGAAGGGAAAACAACTATAACATGGTTAAAAGCTCGATTTTGCAGAATAGGTCTACTTTAATGGCAACCTACTAATCACTGGACTTTTTCGATTGTGTCTTAATGTTGAAACACGCCGGTAGCATTACTGTGTCAGCACCATTTCATCAGGCTGAACTTCACAGAGCTACAGGAATAGTATGAGCCCATCACGCACGCACAAAAGCCTCACGCGTTCAATAAGAATCAATAGAGCAATGAAGAGCTGCAAGCCAGGCTCTGAGCGGGGCTGTCCGATACACCCCATCTCTTTACCTTGGATTCACTCACATAGGCTGCAGCTGCTCAGGAGAAGCAGGGCCCTATTAAGACTCTGTACTGATCCAATCAATTGTGTCACCGCAGGGGGAAGCTGATGGTGCCATCGGAGCCTGCGTGGGGCCTGATGTGCCTTTACCACAGTGACAAAACACCACTACATGACAGACCATATGCCATACACACAGGAAGTTAAATGAAATGACCCTGGCTTGTTAATGAATGGGTATGTAAATATAAACTAGCCAAGCCAACTGCAAGATTTACCGTGATCGAAATCTGAAGGGGAGCAATTAGCAGATCGCAAAAGCTGCCATTTTTTTATTACCATAATTTATTTCACTAACAACAAAATATCCTGTCTTGTTCTGCATAACATATGCTAACCATGTAGTTTAGATCTGTATAAACCTGTTCTGAAATGTGATTCTTGTTTGTCAGTTCATATTTCAGTCTTTTTTTCAATTCTCCTGAAAGTCAAATATAAACTTTGAACACAAGCTTATTATTACAACATAAATGGCAAATCTAATTTCAGTGCTTGTCCGCATAAAATTCCCAAATTGTGTTGCCCTAAAGCCAACTATCAGAGGAGGGTAGAGTATTGTTAAAATAATATTACTCAAGTAGAAGTACAAAGTCTACGTCCAAGAAATTACTGGAGTAAAAAAGTATTTGGGGAAATTATTACTCAAGTAAGAGTCTGGACATAACATCTGATCTATACATTGTTAATCAATAAGTTAATGTAAATGGAGGGACAAAACATTCATGCACAAAATATGGTATTTAAAAACTGAATAAAACAAAATCCTATGAAGGAGTGGTGGTGAAACACTAATGTCCAAACCATATAAAGGCCCATTCACACATAGTTCCCAGAAAAGAGCTGGGTACAAAATGCCAGAACGCTCGGCAATGACCCCCATTCACACATGCACCATTCCCAGAACACTGCCGGATCTGCTCTGTTTATTTATACAGGGCGAGCCCAAAGAGAGTAACAGATTCTCTTTTAAATGAGCGCCCTATTACAATACAGAACAATACAAAACAAAACAAAAAAAAAACGAACAAAATTAAAATACCTGTACAGGTCTGTCAGGGCTGTATACCTCCATAATCCAGTACAGAAAGAAAGGTTGCTTGAATAATTTTTGTGTATTTCAATAGGATACCACATTTGTTTTGTAATTTTATACTTTTTGCAACGGATACTTTGCAGTGACATCACGGTGGGGGTGTTCTACATGTACCTCTATGGTGGAATGTTCAGCAGTTACCATGGAGACACAATGTAAACATTAGTAAACACTGGCAAAAAAGTTGCAAGATAGTCTGAAAACTCAAGAAAAAACGTGTTTAGGGGTTTTCAGCAAAAAGGTGAGAATGACTAACAGAAAAACTGTTGGCTAATGCTAGCTAGCCTGTGTAATTTTATGTGCGAGAGCCTTGTTTAAGAGCACAAATCATCTCACCTGGTATAGTCAGTCACTAAGTCAGCTGTTTCTGGTTAGACTGTGTTAAAATAATGATAAGAATAAAGTCTAATAGAGCTTCAGACAGAGCAAAGCCTACAGTTAGCATCACACCCCCAGGGAATGTTGATGACATCAGCTGCAAAGTATCAATTGGCAGTTTACAGCGGGTAATGAAAACATATATTTATTTCTTATTATATGAACTAATCTGATATTTGCTATGGACAAATTATATTATGAAACAATTAATGTGTGTGCAAGTTATGAAAAAATAACAATGCAATAATGAAGGGAATTTGTCCTGTTTTGCTTTGCTTGGGGCTTATCTACACTTGTACATCACTGGCTGATACAAACAAGCTCCAAATGTGCTCTTAAATTGCTCTTCAGTCATTTTAATTTTAGCACTCGACTTCTCCAAGCGCCACTTAAAATGTCCAATTTGTAGCACCCTCCAGAGCTGAGAGATTAATTGAAATTGAAAACGCAATTTGAAAACCGCAAAGATGCAATTATTTAGGCAGTATAATGTCTTCAGCAAACAAGTCGTTTTAGACCTCATTACACGTGTTAATATTTCAGATTTCTCTCAAATGTTAACGCGCTGGGACGTGTTTTGCACTCTGAATGGAAGCTTGAAGAAACAGGGTGGGTTCACGCGACATCACAGCGTTTTAGTGTCCCGTAGTTTAACCTGAGCAGGAGACAGGACAGAACTCTAAAGTGGAATTTGCTGTTTAACTGTCAGATTGCAGATTTATTGACCAGGTTTATGGTTAATAGCTCTGTAATTACAGGGTCTATCCGCATGAAACAAAAACTGGCACAAAGTTCAATGTCTTTTCTGTCAGTATAAATAAATAAAAGTGAAATAGTTAATTGGGTTCAGAAAGTGGTGCCATTATTCTACAACAAAGACATGATTGTTTTCAGTTAAAGGCGCTGTACCCGAGTTTCACCGTCTTAAAAATGTGAAAAACAGAACTAGTACATTTGTAACGGTTGTAGGGGTTCAAAGTTATTCCTCACTTACCTTACGCATTCAGAGCATCCTAATTATTCACCCCAATGAGTTCATAAGTGCTTTTCACAACTTTCAGAGACAAGTGCAGAGTTTTGTTGTGATGGTTGAAAGTGCGCATTAGCATGTTAGCCTTCTAACAACAACAACTACTAACATGCTAACGCGCACTTTTTGATTATCGAACAATAAAACGCTTTATAATTAGATGAAGACAGAATACAACAAACTATTCTGACCTCAAGAGCTGCTTATACAATATATCTATACTGGAGCAAGACAAATTTTGCTGAAATACATGTGAACTAACCAAGTACAGACCCCTTAAAATGACTTTAAGGCATAATATTAATGTGGCAAGTTTGTGGAGCCATTCCCAAAAAATAAGGATAATGTTTATGGTTGTCAAAAGTACAAAAATCTGCATTTTGCATAGCGCAAAATGGGGACCAGATCACTGGGAATGACGGACTAGATTCGGCAGGCGGAGTATGAGAGAAAATATGGACTGGATTTCTATGAATACAGAAGATTATTATCGTCAACCAACCAAATCCGTTGCTCTATAAGTGATTAGCGCTGCATAATTTGATTGACAGAGCGGGTGGCGCTGTAGATGGGACGCCCTGCCAACATGGTAGGGGAAAAACTGCAGTATAAGACCACATAGACTAGTATACACCCATGGACCACTATGAAACCTACTGGACGACTGAGGGATTACGCAGATATAAGGCCACATGGGAATAGAAAAGAAAGTACTATGATTTAATGTTGAACATCACCTTCTATTGTCTAAATAAAGAGTGTTTTTTAAATTATCATCGTGGTATCAGAAACGGTATTGGGTATCGAGTTTGAAAATTTTGCATTGTGACGACATTAATAAAGGTTGAACGTTTGTGGGCCATAGGTTTGGATGTTCCTTTACAAAACAGTGAATCTCTCAGAGTTATACAGACCCCTGTCCTCCATCAGAAATTATGATATCATCAAATTCTACAACGTAAACACAACTAAATCACAAATCCAATCGTACCAGCATGTGTCACCCGCGCCCCACCCGCTCTTCATCTAAGTGGGGAGGAGGAGATGAGGGGAGACAGAGCACCCGTCACCACCAACGGCCAATTACCCGCAGCACACAGGAGGCTGGGGGGTGGGCTGGGGGGGTTTGGGTGGCCTGGAGGCTTAAGATTATGGAGAGACTGGATCAATACACCGGTCAGTTTGTAATGAAGGAACGGATTGGTCATGTGAACCACATGGTAATCCCGCTCTGGCTGCTCAACTGTGTCTGAGTTTAGTACTATACCCCTACTGGAAAAAACATCTGCCAATACATGACACTCAAGACTAGCCATTTCTTTAAAATAGTCAGCCAATGCATCTCATTATGAAGCGGTTTACCGTCTGATAATCAGAAAGTGCGTGTTAACATGCTGGTTGTTGTTAGCTATACCGTGACTGCAGAACTCCGCTCTGGCCTCTGAAAGTTGTAAAAACGCTCATAAACTCGCTGCGGTGAATAATGAGGATGCTCGGAATGCGTAAGGTAAGTGAGGAATAGTTTTGGACCACTGCAAACTGTTTAAAATGAACTAGTTCTGTTTTTCACGTTTTTAAGACGGTAAAATCAGGTACAGCGCCTTCCAGCCAAAAGATCAACATGGCATTTTTGTGTCTCCAATGGATTTTTCAGTCTGGACGTTTCTTTCAAAAAACGGTGAATCACCCATAGCGTTATACAAGCCCCTGCCCTCCATCTGAAATTATAACACCATCAAATTCTAAGTCCTTACAAGTCCAAGAGTGTATTTCAGTTGACCATATATTACAGTTGATGCTATTGGTGACATTCTCTTAAGTGAAAACATGCGCGCTCTAGAACATATGCGATCTCTCAGCTTGATCTATGTGGCTTTTTAGAAATATCGCCGACAGGACTTGGGGCCGCTTTAGACAGGGGTGGAGGGATACGGGCTGCGCTGTGTCTCTCGCCGCCCCCGTTTTAACCAGCCACAGCTGCCAGCCCAGTAAATCTGCAGCTCACCCACTGGGCCGCTTTGTAGGCACCACGACATGAAAACAGCCCACACTTTGTTACGCTTTCTGAAGAAGGCATATCACTTACTACTTCAACATGAAAGAAGGAAAACAGGTTGTGATGTTGTTTGCACCTCAAGTAACTGGGGTTGTCAGAAGTATCGAAAGTCACATACTAATCGATACTAAAACTGCCCAGGGATAGTATCGAAACTCGATACTCATTTGAGCAGGTATCTATACTAAAAAGTCACATTCACAGGACAGAAATGAACCTTTCCTGAATCGCTTTAGAATGTTCTTGAGATGTATCAGAACAAGTATAAGACACATAGACTAGTACACGCCCATGGACCACTATGGAACCTACTGGACGACTGAGGGATTACACAGATATAAGGCCACATGGGAATAGAAAAGAAAGTACTATGAATCAATACGGAAAATCACATTTAACAGTTTTTTTTTATTATCATTGTGGTATCTGAATCAGTACTGAGTATCGAGTCTATTCCTTAGTATCGAAATCAAAAGTACTATGAATCAATACTGAAAATCACATCTATCTGAATCAGTATTGAGTATCGAGTCTATTCCTTAGTATCGAAATCAATCAATTTTAATATCGTGACAACACTACAAGTAGCATTTATACAGTGGGGGGTGTCAAAATTATTCTGTTAATCACTGTAAATACGGGCCACAATATTATCATAACAAAAAAAACAAATTACAATAATGCATTGGATTTATAAAGTGGTTCACATTGCGCTATTCTCAGCAGCCCTGGGACAGACTGATGGAAACAAGGCTGCCAATCTTCACCATCGGTCCCCCTGACCACCAAGACTCACACACACAACACACATTCATACAAGGCAAGGTGGGTGAAGTGCCTTGCCTATGGACACAACAATTTGCATGAGATCCACTGCTGCCAAACTGATATTCCCAGTAGTCTCCCAGCCAACTATTGACAAGGCCTAACCCTGCTGAGCTTAAGAGATCGAGAGTAGCTTTTTATTGCTTTCACCCATATCAGTTATTTTCCTACCCCCTATGTGTTTCTAAAGTACACATACCTTATTATAATTTTCAGACCCTTTCACTACAAAGCACCCATCTTTATGCATTTGATTTTACAATATCCACGTATGCTGATCATTTTAATTTCAAACTGCTTTACTCACTTGACATTCAGAAAATGAAAGGCTAATTACTGCACAAGGACCCAGTTACAATTATGAGCGGCTGACAAAATCAACATCTCAATAATTCTGGGGTTAGGTTAACCTTCTCCTCATCATATTTTTACACTCTATCAGAAATATGCTACAAATATGCTTACACAACACTACACCGCACTCAGGTACGTTTTTGATGAGGAAACAACATTATAACATACATCAGAAAAATAGTGTAATATAAGTCTCACAAGTGGAATAACCCCATGACCAGACCTTGGGATGCTTGTGTTTTTCCTTGCTTCTTTTTGTGGAGGGGCCTAGTGTGGGTGGGGGTGTTATTTATGACCACACACACACACACACACACACACACACACACACACACACACACACACACACACACACACACACACACACACACACACTCTTAGGATGAAAGGGCAGTCACTCAGCCTCCAAACCTGATTTTACTGCCCTGGCTGGAATGAGACAGAGGAGAGCACAAAAGAAAGAAAAGGCCCAGAGATTTACAGCTCCCTGCAGTCTCGAAGCTAAAGCTAAACCAGGGAACGCTTATGGTTTTCTGCAACAAAGAACACAACTCTTCTTCACAAATGAGACAAGCGCTCATTGGCCTAAACGCGCGGAGGCCGGAGCGTTGCTAAAGCAGAGGGCTGTAGTCGTCATGGTTGTGGCGGCTGTTGAAGTGGATAGCACTATTCAGATGCAGTTGTGGTTAATCGTATTGACCCTACAGCTGGCAAAATGATACTTTGCAGTGACATCACGCTGGGGGGTTCTGCATGTATGTCTATGGCGGAATATTCAGCAGTTACCATGGTGACACAATGCACGCATTGGCAAACGCTGCCAAAATAGTTTTAAGATTGTCTGTAATCTCCAGAGTACAAAGTACAAGTACAAGTAAAAGTAAAAGTGTTTTGTTTTTACAAAAAATGTGAACAACCAAAATAACCTTCAGTCATTCATTCATACAAAAGGATGTCAACAACACATTTTCAGGAGTCTGATCAATACGAGCGTTCTTGGTCCTACTTAGGTGTTTGATTTTCTACAAAAAAGGTGAGAAAGACGCTCACTAGCTTGTGACTGTAATTTCATGTGAGAGGGACTTAAACGTCACAAATCAGATCACCTTTGTAGTTCAGTTCTTTATGGTCAGATTGTGTTAAATAAAGCTCTGATTTAATTCAATTTAACTCGAGTAACAGAGCTTCAGACGGAGCAGTGCCTACAGTTAGATTGACCCCCCCAGGGAATGTTGATGACATCAGCTGTATCAATACTGTCCCCTCCATGACAGGTCACAAACACAAAGCACACACTTACAACATGACGACTGACAACTCTGCATTATGACTGACTTGAGATAAACAGACACTGAAAACTGATCAACTGAAATGTCAACAATGATTATAGAGTACAAATTATAGAGTAGACAAATGTTGCACAAACTGTTATCACTTTGCAGGTGTGTCTATGTAAAAGTAATGAATCAAAGTCAAGTTAAAAATCATTAGATAAAGAAACAGTATTTCCATCCTACTTTTTTTCTGACCAATACTTAGCTCAGAGGACTGTGGAGATTTTTTGAATAAATACTGCCCCAAGAGGTAAAGCGAACCATTATTCAAAGAA
>KN484028.1:24150-38100 GCA_000787095.1 Periophthalmodon schlosseri
AGCAGCCATTACAGGCACTCTTTTACACAGACTGCTCAGCGTTTACTTTTACAGTCAGGATAAAAGGAGCTTTCATTTTTGTTTTCTTAAAAGTGCACTATACTCAACAGCCTTTGCTATAACATGTTAAGTATGTTTAGTGCAGGTAGAGCTTTATCTGTTACGTAAGTTACTCACCTGTTCTCTAAACTGTTCCTGGGAAAGACAGTCGGTCACGTTCACACAGCCCAACAAGCAGCCAGTGGGGTAGTCTTTGGGAAAGGCAGGCTCTGCACAGAAAAGTAAGACCACTTCTGCTCATAAACTCACCAAGAGACATTCGGCCGTCTAAAATAACAAAAATATAACCAACTGTGTGTGTACCTTTCTTGTAGACGTGACGGTACATGTTCTCCACCTCAGCGATCTCCTGGGGGGTGGGTTTCTTGGCTGCAGCAGCGATCCACAGACGGCCGCGGTGAGACGTGTACCAGGTCCGGCCCTCCACCCTGCAAACAAATAATGAGTGTTACAACAAAGTCCAAATGAAATGACACTGAATGGAAATATCTAGTATCTCACATAGCCTAATAATTTTGGCTTATTTTGAAGTATGGCCTGGTTTGAATGTTGAAATAACTGTATTTTATAAAAACTGTATGCATGTAATTTTTATACTAGCTACCACCAGCGCACACTCTCATTTTGTCCATAGGCAAGACATAAGTTCAGAAATATTGTTTATATTCAGGAAATTAAGACAGAAAGCTAAAATAAATACATCAAATTTAAACGTTGTGGGCAAGCATCAGTCAGTAAATATTAATATATTATTATATAATATAATAAATAGAATGTCTTATTACAGCCAATGAAAGGTGCAGCAGGATATCGCCTGAACACTTATCACGTAATTGATCCGGTAAATTTTCCTGAATTTGAGCGTATATCAGCACCAGTATTGGTAACGACGCATCCCTATGCACTATTTAACATTTTGCTCTTACAATTACATAAAATTTCCTATAAATATCAGATGTTACATCAGGAGAGTCAGTCTTACTTGAGAAATATTTCAAAATATCACAACTTTTTTACTTCTACTTAGGTGATATTATTGTGTAGCAATGGTACTCTTACTTGAGTACAATTTTTTTTTCCATCTCTGCCCTTCATAGAGACATGACCCTCCTCTCCACAGCAGATACTGTACCTCTTGATGCCCCTGACGAGCAGAGAGGCCCAGGGCTGGTGCATGCTCAGACACCAGCCTCCATCAGACATCTCCTGCAGCTCTTTGTCCTGGAGCCGCAGTCTGGAGCGCTCCTCACATCCTGCCCCAGCTCCTGCCCCGGGCCTGCTCGCCGTGTCTAGGCTCTGCTTGGGCCGCTCCGAGACCCCCACATCCACCCACTGGAAACACGGGGGATGTTAATAGATTCAGCTGATGGCACAACATTCAAAGAGCCTAATGCACATTTGTCATAAGAATATATGGCAGAGATGGCTGCTAAACTGTCACTGTCCTGTTGTTCTGGCCTGCTTGATTATTAAAAAAAAAAAAAGACGTCCCAGTCAATAAAATGTAATTCATTTAATTGAGTTCTTTTCTAAAACAGTGTCAAGTGAAAAGTGAAAAGTACCTCTGGTGCACTCTGCATGATGTTGGGGTTGACCAGATCTCTCAGAGCCGGGCGATTTCCTTGGACTCTGGGGAACATGGGTGAGGAAGGGTCACTGTTCATGGCCTTCAGGGTCTCGTCCAACCTGCACAAACATGAGGACATTTAGTATATAATAAAACCACCAACAAATCAGAACCCTGCAGAACTGGCTTTTGAGAGAGGTCTCATATATTGAATCTGTAGGACCAAATGATTTGATCTGATCTGATGGTGGCAGGATGGCTCTCACAGGCAATGACTGAAATTGTTTGCTTAAAGCTATTTGGGGCATCTGCAGTCAAGGGCAAGTTTATTTATAAAGCACATTTACAAAGAGCCATCACTGCCTCAGAGTGCTGTACAAGATCAATAATGGCGCAATAATAAATACTCATGTAAAAAAACAACAACTACAAAAAACTATTAGCAAATTAATACAACTGTAGTTTAAATACAATAAAATACACTGCTGAAAACATGTCATTACTAGGAAATACTGTCATATGTCATATTGTCACATTATTTCCTATTACTTTTTTCTGTACAAACTGTTTTTTGCATGCTCCTCTGCAGGTGTAGTCTTGTGAGTGCAGTTTGGGTCAGACACATAAAATATGTAATAGGTTTGAGAGATTTGCCACTCCCCCTTTTTAGTCATCTAATCGGTCGGTAGGACATGTCTGTAATCGACCGAGAATTCGTTTAGTCGACTACAGGCCTAATTGCTGGTTGCTCCACGCCCTGAATAATAATCCCTGTACTCACTTGCTGTAGTACTCTTTGAGGCCATCTCCCTCTTCAATGACCTGTCTCCCGGCAAAGTCCAAAGTGATTTTCCGGTCTTTCCGAGAAGCATGTCGGATTTCTCTGAGCTCTTCCTCTCTCCTCCTCAGCTTCTCTCGCTCGCCCGGAGACAGCCACTGATTGGAGTCCGTGGCAAAGTAATCCGACTCGTCATCCAAAACCTGGGTCCTCTTCACACTGCAAAGAAATATGGTATTAACTTCATTTATCTTTATTTTTACAGAGACGGCCCAGTGAAAGCACCAGACTCTCTTTTTCATGAACGCCCTGTTAAAGTACAAAAAACAAATAAAACAAATAACTACATAGCCCCATTTAAAACATTAAAAACAGGAGCAGGTGTGACTATAAATATTTATCACCAAATTATTAAAGTGCATTAGTGGCACCAGTGTATCCAGTTTTGCATGTCCGTGAAATGTATTCCATTTTTGGGAAGCAAAACCACAAACTTTTCACCCTTTTAACTTCTAGTGTGGCCAGTTTTTAGACGTAGAGTCTCAAAAGATCTTGTATTAAAAGGTCCTGTATCAAAGTTCAACAAACAAGTGAGATATTCAGGCAGTCTATGGTCGTAGTCCCTTATTTATACAGTGTTGTTCTCTTCTGACAGATAGTGATGGCCAACGTACTTTTTCATAGAGTAAACAGTGATGGGTTTTAAATTTATCACCTGTTATGAAACAAAGGGCTGAGTGAAAGAGTGAATCTAAAAGGTCTGCTTACTTTTGTATATTTCAGTAGATTTTGTATTGTATAATTATTTACCTATTCCTGTCAAACTCCAGCAGCTTGTCCTTGTGCTGCACAGCCTTCTCCAGCCCAGCCTTCATCTTGGCTTCCTGGTGTGGAAGATAATCTCTTTCTCCATCGTCTGACAACACATTTTTAAAACAGAGCCTTAGAATGGAGACTCCTCTTCAAGGTCCAATATTACGCAGGATTGACTCATGTGATCTTTATGCCGTGTTATAATGTTGTTACCTCCTCAAAAACATACCTGGAGTTGTGTTTTGTTTCATTCACAGAAGTTTGAGTAATCCGCGTTAGTCTGTCTACATCTCCAAAGCTCAAAATGCTCCGTTCCACCTTGTGATGTAATGAAGCGGTAGTTTTCAAGTTAACAGCTCCCTTTTACCATTTGTTTAGTAGAGACTGGCAATTCCAGGGCACAAATTACACAAATTATTCTAGTGAAGGTGTAAGGAGTTTAAAAACACAAGGGAGTACTTCCTGTATTACCACATGACATCACAAGGTAAATATGCAGGATTTGTGTGTTAAACATGTTTGAATCAAACAAAACACAACTCCAGGTAATGATGGATCCTGAGATAGCACAGCATCATGCACAATGAATGATACTAAACAAAGATTTGTTTTTTACCTCCCATGAGCTTTTTTCTAAGTTTTTGGCTTTTGTTGGAGTCTCTTTGCAGAATCTCCTGTTCCTCTTTGGTACACACCTGTCCAAAACAAATGAAACATACGGCATTAAAACATGGCACACATTAAATATACATAAATGGGGAAACAGTGACTCAGTGGCCCACCAACCAGAAAGTCTACAGTTCAACCTTTGCCCAGGTGTACAACAGACACACAATATGTAGTGCAGATACTGATTAAAAATGGCCATAATGTAAGTAATAAATGCATGAGCAGATTCTAGAGTGACGAGGCAAAAGCCACATTTCTCTGTTGATTACACTGTACTTCCCTGTGAAATATCTAATAGGTACAAATGTTGAACTTGATAATTTATATTACTGACTACTAGACCCTAGAACTCCCCATATAACACCAAAAAACTTCAACATTCATTCATCCATTTTAGCTGACAATGTCTTCTAAAGCTTACAGTAAGTTAGGGATGGACCATATCAAAAACAGTTCATGTAACAATTTCAGAATCTAGATCATGATTCTGATTGGATCAAGACATCTGTGACTTCTTGGGCAGTTTACACTTCACTGTGATTGGTTAAATCCGCCTGTCACTCACCCACAGCGTGACTGATGCTGATCAATAAGTGGGTGGGGTGAATTGTCTGTTTAATTCAGCTCTATGCTGGCACAAAATCTCTATTCATGGGTTTTAGGATAATGAAAAAATAAGAACCACTGCCATAGCAACAGGCAATTTTAAACCAAATCTTATATTATTATTATATTACAGTTGAAACCCATGAATAGGACAGTACCACCAATAACACCAGGATCACAATTTATCACACTGCTCATTCCTGATATAGTTTACACAACTTAAGAAAATATTTGTCTAGATTCTGTTTTACCTGTTTTTTGCTCTGCTTTTACTGTAAGGTGACCTTAGGTGTTAGAAATGTGCCAACAAATAAAAATGTTTATTATTAGTAGTCATTTTGATCGTAATATAAACAATAAAACCTTTAAACTGCCTGAATATGAGCAGAACTGGCGAAAAGTTTATAACTCATTTGACATTACCAAGCTTCCACAGAATAGGCACGGTCCAGAGCCCTCTTGTTCACACACGATGCGACCGCAGCTGATACAGTTGTTGATGAGCTTGTGCTTTTGAGCAAGGCACTCGCACGCATGTCGTCCGGGAAGCAGCACTGCCAGTTTGTCCTGCCCTTCTTTAGCATACAGGTTCACAAACTTATTTTTCTTTTTGGAAGAAGACAAGCTGCCCATGTCTTGGCTCTGTCAATGTAAAAAAAAAAAGAGAATATTTATTTATACCAGGGAGTCCCACTGAAATTCAGAATCTTGTTTACATTTAAGGCCTGGTCAACGTAGCAGCCAACACTCCTTTTAAAATAAGATAAATTATTGGAATTTATGGTCTTTCTGAATAAAGTGAATAAAACTGAATGAAAATAATTAATGGGAGAGTAAGCATCCAAAGAGGGTTTGTCACATTCTGTCAATTTTACTAGACAAAAACATTCACAAATAACATTATACACTTTTTTTAAGCAAATTTATCATTTTCAACTAGAGTGTATTGTAAAGCAACATTTTGTGACAAAAGAGAAGAGACCACTGCACTCTGTCTGCAGCTAATAATAAAGTTAAATTTTTTTTAGGCTGAGCTTGAGTGGTCCATCCCAGTTTCCCAGTGTCCAACCCAGCGTTTGTGAGAGTGATTTAAATACATTATCTTGTAAAAAGACCTTAAATTGGAATCACATATTTTCTATTAAAAAAAATAAGAAAGGTGTAGTGATTTGTTTATGTTTGTTTGTGTATTTGTTTATTGTGTTTGTCTTCTGTCTGTTTTTAAACGTTCTACATAGACCCCCTGGAGTCTAAAATGAAGCTTGATTGATTGACTGACTTCCTCCTTCTACGGTGTGAAAATCAGGTACCCCAGATTTAATAACTTAAACAAAATATGTTAGATATAGTCTTGTAATATTTTGCTAAGCTTTCTGACAGCTTTCATCCTTTAAAAATGCTGTATAATATAGAGATATAGGAGACTGCCTTGTACTTACTCTGGCCTGATCTATGGGGGTTTTGACTGCCTCTGGCTCAGGCTCTGCTTGGCTGATGGACAACACCTCTTTGTTCCGACCCTTTCGCTTCGATTTCTTCTGAGACGTGTCCGGGGGTGAATCTAAAAGATATGGATTTATTCACTGTGTGTCCAATACAGCAATAATATAACAAAACATAACCTTTATTTGTCCCACAATGGGGAAATGTCAGTGTTGCAATATAAAGTACAAGAACAGCAGGAGAAAAGACATATGCAATCAAAAGTTAAGATATTTTATTATTAAAATAGATTTCAATCTATCTATTTAACTAGGATGTTGAATATGCTTAAGATACAAAAAGACATAAAACCAATAAAAAACAACACTGTGACAAGACTGTGCAAGTGGAGTAATGGGTTACAGGTAAATGATTCCTTCTAGATTTGAAGGATTTTGTGAGGACCTTTCCCCATTCAAAAGATATAATATTTAGATTTGAATTGTGTTATTGCTATAACAACGGAGGACCGCTGCCAAATCCTCCAGGAAGAAATCCTTAAGCTTGAACCCATGAGCAGTAGGGCTGCAGGCGGCTAAAGACATGTCCTGCCGATCGATTAGTCGACTAAAAAGGAGGCGTGGTCAAAGCTCTCAAAACTCTTACGCATCTTTATGTATCTGAGCCAAACTGCACTTACAAAACTACACTGCACGGGAGTTCATGCAAAAACAACTATTTATACAGTATTTAAAAGTTCTAGGAAAGAATGTTTTTATATGTATTTATATATTTATTTATTTATTTGATTGGGACAATGCATGTTAATGAACACACATGATTCAACATGAAAGTAAACACACGGGATTATAGACAAAGGCTAATTCACATCTGTTGTCCCAAGGGTTGAGGTCACAAAAGGGTAGAAACAGATTAATTTAATCTGATCAATCTTAATTTTAAATCTTAATCTACATAAAATGATTAGTCGAACTATAGAAATGTTGGTTGACTACGATTCCATTGACCGATTAACCCACTAAACAACTAAAGGCCTACAGCTCTTATGAATAAGGCTATAAAACTATTATGTACAGTAAGTGACTATTACTATGGTTATCTACTGTGCAGCATATGGAAAGACACATTCTGTTACAGTATTGCACATGATTACTACAGGTACAGGGATATCATTGTTCATTGCACAGTCTGACAGCAGCAGAACATATCCTCCACACAGCGAGAGTATATAATGTAATATAATAATAACAACAATACTGTATAAATGTTTGGATGGTCATGAACAGCACCTGCAGCAGAGGGGACGGACTCTTTGAGAACAAAAAGCCCCGCCGTGTCCACAGTGGGTCTCTGGCTCCTCTTCCATCGTTTAAGCAGCTCGTCGATAAAGTGTCTTTTTCTCCCATCGGTCCCCTGCAGTAGATCTCCCACATACTCCTCCAGCTCATCTTGGTTTTCAATAGTCAGAATATACCTGGAATAAGTAAGAAATACATGGGTAAAAACACTGTTAGTTAATAGCATATTTAAAGCCAGCGTATGTAACTTTATAGCAAATTTTTTTTTTTTAAATCAAACAATTTTTTAGGGTGTGTTTATTTAAAAAAATCACGCATCCTTAGTCTGATTGGGCTTGCCTCTCCACAAACCTGACTCAAGTGAGCACAGATTAGACATTATTAAACATGAGACAACACAAGGAAAGGCCATTGGTGATCTGTAAACTGTGACCTATGGATGTATTATTGGCATTAACATTTAGTTAACAGCAAGAACAACTCAATTTCCTTTACTCGATCCTTCTATAATCACTAGCTGTGCGCCAAAGAAGTGTCCGAATATGTTAAGATACACTGACCAGCTATCGGGGGATATTTTTATGAAGCAATATAACCTGAACATTTCCCTGTGATGAGGTTATGAGCTGTGTAGTTGAGGTTAGCTCGTATGAACGTTTAAAGAAGCTCGTGGCGTTAATTTTCTTACTTGACAATGTCCTCACAGGCCTCCAGTCCAAACCTGTGATGGAGCTGGTCCACGCACCACTCGAACAGCGCTTCGGACATTTTACAATATCTTTATATCCTCTAATAAGCGCGGAGAAACGGAACCGGTGTCGTGTCACTTCACCACTGTCAGGCATCAGGCATGAGCGGAAAGGTTTCCAGTCGAGCACAAAACAAAGTGACACATGCGCTCAGTATTCCGCGTGGTGAACATTGCCTGCATGAATGGTTCCGCTACGTGAATTAATGCAATGATCATGGATCAGTTAAAATATCGGTATTAATCCTTAAATTGTAAGTGTTTAACATGTTTCGCTATATGCACATATTATAATGTAATATTATTTTTTTTAGATTGTGGGTTCGTTCAAATGTAATTACATAAACAATCCCGTGAGGGGCGCCTCTGAATCACAAATGTTTTGAAACGTCAACATCATTGGTTTCAGCTTTCTGATATAGGCTACAAATTTTAAATATTTAATCACCATGGCAATAATTCATTCTTAAACCCATAGACAGGCCTATAATCTGGCCATTTTCTTTTATTTATTCATCTTTACATTTTCAAAATCACATCACGATCATACCGCTATCAGTCTTAATACTTACCAAAATATTTTTATATTATATTCACGTCTCACATACTGCACTTATAGGCTCTGGTAGAATTAGCTTCAGTAATACATAGGTTACTGTTTTAGCTGCTCATACAGTTTCATACAAATTTTTTTTTTCCTATGAACATTCTCTATAGAAGAAGTATAGAACCCCCTTCACTTGCCTCACCCAAAAGTTACAGAAAACCAAGATTCATACAGAAAAATACATTTATTTGAAAAAAAAACATAATGCAATCAAAGTTAGAACAATTAAAAGCAACTGCAATGCAAAATGACATATAAATCCATGTTACGTCATACTTCTGGATTAGGCTATATAGGCTATGACACATGCAAACATGTAATCAGTATGGTTAAAGGCACACTCACAGTTGGATTAATATTCATGTTACATATTCTGTCATACATTTGCTAATAAGAGTCATATCTTATACACCCATATGGTATTATGGTATATCGGTTATTACTTAATACATATTATTTGCCTGGTAAATCTACAATGTTATCTCTGTTTTTTTTATATAGACAGATATCCCTTCTCAAGTCAGAACTAAAGATCATCCACTCGATCGTCCAATCGATCATCCAATCGATCGTGCAATCGAAGGAGCTCATTAGTCACATATCATTTACAAACAAAATTATATTTCTTTCACCTCAGATTAACAGAGTTTAGTGTTTCGCTCATTGATCCTGCAGAAATTTGCAATGTTTTTCAGTCCTTCCTTCTTTCTTTTTTCTTCGTAAGCAGCCGTGTTTGTTTTGATACAACTGATTGGCTTATTCCCCTGTCAATCACGCCCATCTTAACTCAGGAACATTCACTGGTGACCAGACTCACATCTTTGTAAAGTATTGAAGACTTAAGTATTCTGGATCCCAGGCAAACATATCACACATCGTTGACATGACACTTAAAACAAGTTGAATCAGTCTCTTGGTTAAAACACAGTAAAATAGGACTGAATGACGACTTACAATCCAATCTAAAACATAATTTGAATTAACAGAATTAGTAATTGACATAATATTTCTGGGAAAATACTATTCTCTGCCGAGAACCGAATTATCTCCATCAAATATCTCCATACAGTCTATGAATAAAACCTGCTAACCCTATAGTTTACACCTTTAAAATACACTACCAACCTGATGATTTGATGAAAAAAAAAAAACCCTGAAGTTTGAACACGCCTTCTCATTCACTGTTTTTTTCTTTATGTTTACTACTTCCTACATTTTAGATACATACAGAAGACATCACATATATTGTGCAAGATGTACGGAATTATGTAGCAAAAAAGGGTTAAATAACTCAGCTAAACCTTTTTTTTAATTTCAGTTTCAGATTCCTCAAAGTAGCCACCCTTTGCTTAGTCGACAGCGCTGCAAACCCTTCGCCTTCTCACAATGAGCTTCACGATGAAGTCTCCTGAAATGTTTTTTAGCAAAGCAGTGATCAGTTTTGATGCCTTCAGTGAGAATCCATACAATGCAAATAATCATGAAAATAAAGAAAAAAAAAACCTAAAATGAATGTGTGTCCAAACTTTTAACTGGTAGCGTATATATTTTAAATCTTACCGCAATTATATTTGTCTTTTGTATATTTCATTGTTTTTATATTTCAAAATCATTCCGCTCTTACATCTATTTTAAACATTTACAGCTGTTTACTATTGTATCCCATAATGCCGTAGTATCTGAACACATTTTGACCAAAACATTTCAATTAGTGTAAGTGCTTTTGGGAACCAGCGGCATTGCAGCGTTATCGGGAGTCCAAATGTTTAACACTGACTGCTCTATACATAATTTTCCCTCTTTAATTACTGAAAAAGTCTTTGGAAATGGCCTCCACAAAGTTGGGGGCGGACATGAGGATTCCGATGGTGCAGAGGATGGTGAAGATAGAGAAGGCCATGAGGCAGAGGCGGTCGATCACACAGGCAGCAAACTTCCACTCGTTGCACACCGTGTCCTCTACGTCGTGATCCCGGAAGCGTTTGGCGATGTAGCGGACCTCGTCCAGGATCTTACTAAGCTCCGGCTCCACACTGTTGAGCTGTGAGCTGTGAGTGGGGGGCATGAGTAGATCCTCCTCCCCTGGGTGCAGCAGCCTGGACATGTCACAAAGTGTAGGTTTAGAATTATTGTGAATAGGGGTGGGTGGTAAAAAACCCCAAAACAAAACATCATGTCATAAATTCCTTAGGCCTTGATGGCAATTTTGATTCTGTGTGATCCATGTAGTCAAAAGGTTCGAAAATCACATACTAATCGATACTAAAACTAGTATCGAAACTAGATACTCATTTGAGCAAGTATCGATACTAAAAAAGTCACATTCACAGGATAGAAATCAACCTTTCCTGAACAGCTTTAGAAAGAGCACGAGCTGTATCAGAACAAGTATAAGACACATAGACTAGTATATGCCCATGGATTATTATTATAGCATACGCCCAATTTTAATTCTGTATGATGTTAACTGCTTCTTCTGATAGCTCTGTTTAGTATAAATCCTAGTATCTCAGACCAGTACCATCAAACTGAAAATGGCTTCTGGATGGGAGCGTATTTCAAAAACAGTGTCCTGACTATCTCTGAAACCATTTCTACCTTGGACCACTCCTAGACGAGTGGGGGATTACACCGTCTTGCTTCCTCCGATAATTCACAGCTGTCTCAGTACACTCCATAGAGAACAAAATCAATACATCAAATTACTTAATTTATCCCAGAGGAGCAATTTAAGCACATTGAACAATTAAAATTCATGAAGATTTAGAATAAGTCATTTGGTGCATTTTAAAGAGGGAGTACTGTGCAAAAAAATGACTTTTTTGGGTTTTTGGTTATTGTTCCCTCATCAAAAACATGTCTCAAGAGGTTTTAGATGTCATCCATGCATGTTTGATTAATTTAGCGATCTCTCCTGGGTCCTATTCCAACCCTTCTTACTGTTAACAGTATGGGCCTGTACAAGACTCCACCCACAAGCCTATGTCACTCATGCTCCCACATGGCAATTTTCCATAAATATACAAAAGCATGATACAAAACAATACACTACAATTTCACAAACCTGATGTGATGAATGGGGGGGGTCAAAAATGAAACCGTAACTTATTAAACTTTTAATATGCTGTTTTCAGAGACTACAACTGGAGAATTGGTCCTGTGTGATCCTGTGTAAGGGCACTTTGAGGAGTGTAAAAACCCTTAGGACAAAAGTGCCTGCACTCCAGGACACATGTCACAGTCCACTAAATGGTTCACTCTGTGTTTGTTAACCCTGTTATGAAAACGCATTCAACAGACACAGTAGCAGAGTGAAGTCATTTTTGTGGAAGACACAGAGAAAGACATCTTGGCTGACTGGTCATGTGCTTAGACAAAAGATTTCAAACGGAGTTGAAATCAGCTATGTGTTAACGAATGACAAGACCTAGAATTTTATAGAAAATCTGTTTCTGAAACTTCATAAAATGCTAAGTTATTAAAACATTTTACTGAATCTTTCATTTTAAATGTGCTTTTTGGACTTAAAACAACCACGTTATGGATATTAGTTAGCACATACCTGGTTAGCCTCCGCAATGTGTTTGAACTCTGAATATTTTAAATTTTCAAAAAGTTCATTGGAAAAATGAATGAAAAATTGACTCATGTACTGTTGAGCTCCATAAGACCACATAGACTAGTATATACCCACGGACCACTACGGAACCTACCTGGACCACTGAGGAATATAAAGCCACATAGTAATATAAAAGAAAGCACTACAATTAAATGCAGGGAAAATCTATAACCATATAACAAAAATAATATTACACTCATCTTAAATAAAAGACCAATTCTTCAAGCAATATTCTAAAACTTCAGTCTAACTATAATAGCGTACCTCCCACACATGACCCCAGAGTCGGGGGAGGTGGCGGCTGTGGAGTGGGGGTTGCTGTCGAGGCCCCTGACACTGACATAAAGCATGTTATTGGTGCTGTTCTGGGGGCCCGAGGAGAGGGGGGGAGTCTCCATGCTGCTCAGGCTGGACCGAACGCCTTTGTGGGGGCAGGCCGGGCGCACTTTGTCCTCTCCGGGACGCTTCATCCGGAGGAACCAGGCGCACCAGTTTAACAGAAACACACGGGTCTGCAGAGACACAGAGAATATCGAAACATCAGGTTAGACTTAATAGTCAGCATAGGAAAAAGTGCGAGTTTTAGAGATGCGCTGATTTAGCATTTTCATTTCTGATATGATACTTTGGCTTTAAGTATTTGTCAATATCTAATATCGGCCACTATTAAAGCAGAAATTAAAGATGCATATTTTGTCCATATATATGTTATTATGTTATTATTGTTATTATTTGGTGTGTTGGTTCTCAAGCCAATTATCCAGTCAGAAAACAGAATGAGCCTCACTTGACAGATTTACCTAGAATGTTCCACAGTACAGGTTACAGGTCATATAATTCATACAGTTGTTGCATCTCATCTAGCTACAGTAATTGTTTTCTGTGTTTCATACAATACAATAGCTGTTGTTATTTGACACCCAGCCCTCACAAATAATGCAGAAAACCTGTGAAGATGGACTGGAGCTGTCAGAACACCACTCACATCACTGAAGCGTCCTTGAGCAACTGCAGCATCAGAGGAAACCATTACTGTGAGTGGAAATGTCACGTGGTTAAGTTCTTTGAATGAAACTTTCCTCCTTTCATAACATATGTTTGGCAAATGCTACCTGTGAGCGACGCTTTGACCGTGCGGCGCGCTCATGGGCCCAGATTGAATTCTCTCATAATGCACTGTGCTCTATGGGAGAACACGGGAGGTTTGGGAATTCAAACCTCCGTGTTTTTTAAAATTTTAAAATAAAAAATCTGATGAAACAAATTATCTTCCACATATTCCTGAGTTCCTGTGTTCTAAAATTTAACTGCTTGAGTAAGATTTTGGTTTTCAAATGAACTGAATGAAATGGATGACAGACATGAAAGACAAACATTGCTTTGCTCAATTTATTCACACGTTAATTTACTGCAACATTAGTCCATCAGATCTCCACCAGGATTGAAGCTTGAGGCTTGAAGGCCTGTTGAAGGTCTCTATGGGATGGACACTTGTCATTTTGGGTTTTTACACTGGCTGCAGTTACATGCACAATTAAAATCTGATTATTACCAGATTTCTGCAGACTATTTAAATGACACGCAAACGGCAAAATTGCATGTCATCTTAAGTCCAGAAAAAATCATATTTTGGTGTGCATGCAACTGTAGCTAATGCCGAAACCCTAGTTCTTCTTGTTGAAACACTTTTGACGTGGTTGCACCTCAGATATACTGTTGATGTGCAAACAGGAACTGAGGTG